>CM031240.1:718073434-718118398 GCA_018340775.1 Taxus wallichiana var. yunnanensis | reverse complement strand
ATTTAGATGACATCATAATGTCTTCAAAGGCACCAAGTGATAACTTACCATAGCTCAAAGTAGTGTTTAAAATTTTCAAAGAATACGAGTGTGTCACTTAATCCCAAAAAAGTGTGTTTTATTTTCATGAAGGTAATATTCTTGGTCCTATATCTCAAAACATGGTATGAGGACCGATCCGGAAAGAGTAAGTGCATTCTTTCTTTTTTATTTACAAAACATAAAAATTCACTTCAAAGTTTTCTTGGAAAAACTAATTTCATAAGAAGGTACATTTCTTATTTTGGTTCATTATCGAAGCCATTAACAAATAAGCTCAAGAAAGATCATAATTTCATATGATTAAAGAAAAGAGTGAGTAGTTTTAATGCCATCAAGCAAGCTATTTCTTTAGCCCCAACACTCATAAATCCTGATTTTTCAAAATATTTCATGTTGTATGCTTATGCTAATGTTGATACCATTTCAAGAATGTTGACACAATAGAATAAAAATTAATTCGAGAATCCAATTGATTATTTCATTCAAAGTTTGATGGAGTAAAAAATAGGTATTATTTTGTTGAGAAACATGGAATTTCCATTTTCAAATCACTCAAAAATTTCAGGCATTTTATCTCTAAATACAAAATACATATAATTGTTTCTCATCCAAGTATCAAAGAATTTTTGTTGAACAAGGACATAAGTGAAAAGAGAAATAATTGGATTAAAAAAGTGATGTAATATGACATCAACATTAAAGTGACCAAATTGATTAGAGGCAAAGGATTATGTGAGCACTTGGCTCAAGACATGCAAGAGAAAAAAAATCTATTTTATCGCTGCACAATGATCCTAAAAATGCAAAAAAAATCATCCTTTAGATTATATATTAGACATGACAAGGTACCTTAAAAATGGTATGTACCCACCAAACGTGAAAAACTGAAAAAGGAGGCATTTCATATTGCAATATATTACTTTCTTGCTCGCTAATGATGTTTTATTCAAGAAATACATTAATGGTGTATTGTTGAGATGTGTTGAACCAAACTAGAGATGTTTCAAAACAATTTCATGATGGAGAAGGAGGTGTGAACTATTCAGTAAAAATATACAACACTCAAAATCATGAAAGGAGGATATTATTTGCCTACTCTCTTCAAGGAAATCCATGATTTGGTAAGAAGGTGTCAAAAGTGTGCATTTTTCACATGAAAAGAACAACGTTTTGCCTTACCACCGCAGCAAATTTAAGTTGACAAGCCTTTTCCTCAATGGGTTTGGACTTCATTTGTCACATAGAACCACCTTCGAGCTTGGGGAATAGATAGATACTCAAAGACAACCGATTATTTTACATTATGGACAAAAGAAGTTTTTTTGAAGGAATCTAATGAAATAATTATCTTAGATTTCTACGATCGTATTATAACCGGATTTGGTGTTCCTTCTACTATCATTTTACATAATGCAAAAGATTATGTGGGTGGAAATATTTTTTCTTGAGTTGTACAAATTTTATTTATCTTAGTACTTCTCCTAATTAGTATCCAGAAGGAAACCTCCTTACTAGTTCAACTATAAACGATATTTTAAAGATGATTAGAAGAATTACAGGTGAAAATCAGTGAACTTGGTATAAAATGTTGAATGCAACCTTATGGTAATATAACATAACTCATAGAATTTCAATTTCTAATTCCCCCTTTAATCCTGTTTATGGTCTTGAAGCCAAGCTTCCTATTTCTTTTGAGTTTCTTGCCTTGCAATTGATACATAAAGTTGAATTAATGGAGAATTAGCCAATGGAGGTAAGGTATGAAAAAATCATGGAACTTTAAGATGTTAGAAATCAAGGTATGTTTTCCATGTAGGTTAATCAAGCTCATATTAAAAGAAAATTTGACAAGAAGACAAAAGAAAGAGTTTTAAATAAAGGTGATTTAATGCTAAAATGGGATGAAGATAGAGAAAACCAGTCTGCGAAAAAAATACAATTCCTTATGGAGTAAACCTTACATCATCATATGTTGCAAGCCTTATAATCTCTCAGCTTATAAGAATGGATCGAGAAGAGCTTATGATCCCGGTCAAATGGATCCATCTAAAGCATTCTTTCTAAACGAAATAAGATGAAATTGTAAATTAGTTTCTGTGTTTTCCCTAAGTGGTTTATACACATATTTCCGAAATTTCTTTCTTTAAATAAGTTTGACATCATAAATAACAAGCCTTGTAGGAGTTATCTTTCCTCAAAGTGAAGTTGTGTATAAGTTTTAGTGGATGTTTTTAGTTTTCTCGAGATGATTTTAAGTTTTTATAATTATTATTCAACCTTAGGAAGGCATGGTCAAAAATATTTTATGTTTTTCAAATTTATTGCATGGCTTGAAAAGATAATTTTGAGGGGTTCTAGTTGATTAACATAAAACAACTTCAACAAAGTCACCAAAGATGTTGACCATTTTTTGTGAATCATCAGAAGGGGGTATAAATCATCTTTGTTGGTTTGTAATTTTGGATAGGTTAGGGGATGGATTACAATCAAATAAGTATATTTAAGTTTTGTTTTAGGATGCAATGCCTCAAGATGGAAATCATTCAAAGGATGTCTTTTCATTGAGTTGACCACCATGGATCATCAAGATGGAAATCATTCGGTGATGTTTCATTGAGATCGTATAATATCGACTAAGGACTACCGCAGAGGACTTGACGAAGTTGGGTAAGGTACCATATACATAAATTAAATTGTTGAAAATATTTACATAATTTTAGAGATAGGTTATTTACAATAAATTGGGATGGATTACAATCAAATCAAATAAGTATGACTTTAAGTTTTGTTTTAGGGGGATAGCAATGCCTAAAAATTTACAATCATTCAGTTCCTTGATGTCTTCTTCATTGATTGTAATAAGAATGCATAATCAATCAAGAGATATAGAAAGAATTATACACACATACACATGAGGAGTGGAGATTTAATGTGGGAAATCATTTTCATGAAAGGACAACCAAAACTAATGAAATAACTTGGAAAATTGTCCTATAGAGTTGGATGATTTCATAATTGAGCTACAAATCTAATATTTAAATGAACCACTACCCAATATTTGATAAGCTAAAACTTGTCTCAAGCCACAACTCCCAAACTGGTATAATGAGAAATGTCCTTTAGTAAGATACCATATATCATAAATTAAATTCTAAACACAAAAATATAGTCTACATAGTGTGATTTTGTGGGAGAGTTGAGATAGAAGTACAAAAATAATTTACAATAAATTGTGTTGAATTATGTAATCTCCAAATGATTCAAATCACTAGAAGAGGTGAAAGTCACAATTAATTTATTCAAGCATACACTTATGACTATGTGATATGTTTTAGGGGGAATTTCATCCACAAACTTGTATTTTATTAACTAAGAGGGGGTTAATTAGTGCTAATAAAAACTTTACAATCAACTTACAATTCCTTAGAAAAATTTGTTCTTGTTAATCAATATTGATTGTAATAAGCCTCTTAATGCACTCCCATAATCAATCAAGAGATATTTTTTATCGAATCTAGAAGAATTATACTTGGAACACATACACATGAGGAGAAATGCAAAAGAGATTTAATGTCATTTGGGAAAAACCAGCCGCACACATTTCCTTTATTTTTATATCTATCCTCATAAAATTAAAAACCAACTAAAACTAATGAACTAACTTGGAAAAACGTTGTCCTCATGAGAGTTGCGGAATGATTTCATAATTGAGCTAAAAATGTATCTGGAGATACAAATCTAATATTTAAATGAACCACTACGGTTGGGCAATCTTTGATAAGCTACAAACTTTCTAGAAGCCACAACTCCCAAAGGCGACCCTCTCAAAATAGATTAGTCGATTTTTTTTTTTTTTTTTCTCGGGTATAATGGGCCGCAAGGCTTTTTCCTTTTTAGTAAGATACCACTTATAAGGAGGCATCAAGCTTGCTCCTTGAATTTAATAAGCCACCTACATGATCTTTGAATATCAAGCCCGGACTACATGTTATCAAAATTACCTGTGGGGGTGATGGTACTTCTATAAGCCACTACTTATAAGGATGGTACAACCCCCGTGATCTAAACAAAAATTGAGACAAATATTACACATAATTTAATCTTATACATTCTATGTTGCATGTGAGATAATAACCGATAATGATCACTCTTATTTTTCTCTTTTCACTCACTCTTCAAAATCAGATTTTCATCTCTCCTTACCTCTTTCGGGTTCCCCTGAAACATTCATTGCACTTGGTTATTTATTCCTCTCTATAGCTCTGTCATTTATCTCTTTTTAAATCAACATGTATTCATTTTGTAGCACCGTCTCCTTCCTATTTCTACCAACAATTTTTTCAACATGTAGCTCTCCTCTTTTCAATAATAGGTATCATCATTGTATATTAGTGTATCACTCACAACATTTATCTCCCATAATTTAATAAAAATATCTTCATTTGATGGATTTGTATTTATTCTCTCTCTTTAAAAAACATGAGCTCAACTACGCCTCTCTCTCCTTCATCATCAACCTCTTATGATCTCGATTTTTAGTTTAAATAGATAGGATAACTGATTTTGTGTCTCTTGATTTTTAATTTTTACCATCTTTATAATCTTGGATTTAGTTAACTTAGCTGGAATTTAGTTATTCCTCCAATCTTTGATTTTTATATTCTATGGTATAGATGAGAAAACACCCTTTCAAAAAGTCCAAAATCACCGATTCGGACAAAGGGAGTAAAAGTTTTTCAACTCAGATTTACGAGGGGCTATTGCTTACTTTATCCTCTCTTTAGGTTTACATTGTGCAACTACTTATCTTGGGATTTTATCTTTTGGTTTTACAAAATGATTTTAATGTGTCTTTCTTTATGCATTAATTTGAAGTAGAAGCTCCTCATATTTTGGCTTACACTACCTTATATCTTTGCTTTGTGTGATTTTGAATGTATTTTACTTAATTTTTGCTAACCCCATTACTTGTAGCTATTGGACCCTAAATCTTCACAATAAACTCCCAAATTCTTCTTTCGGAGTTAACGGGACTACTTTACTTCATTGCTTCACAATCATTGTACTTCATATCTCTCCAATACACTTGTATTCATTTTCCTTTGTTTTTTGGATCATAGTCACTTGAACGGAATTCATCCTCCCATGGAACTTGTTCAACATTTTCTTTGTTCTTCTGATGCCTTAATATTCCACACTTCATCTCCTTTTGCATTATATTTTAGGTAGTAGAGTCATTTAGATAACTTCACCCTTTGTGGTACAATACTATCTTGGCCCTTTGGGCCCTCATCCATCTTCTAGCCCACAAAACACTTTATCCTTCTTCACTATGCCAATTCCCCATCCTTTGTTGTGGATCACATTGCCTTATAAAGAACTTTGTCCTGCATGTCCCTGTTCCTCCTAGTCCCTTTGTGCCCGATATGTCCATGCTATCTATAAAACATAACTCCTCCTTTTTACCCAAGTCACTTTGTAGGGAGCTGATTTTCCTTTAGTACTTGTTCCATCAGCACCCTCTTTTCCCAATTCACTAGCATGATCCACAAAACTCTAATCCCTTATAATTTTTACAAACATACTCTTTGGGAATTTTTCAATTCATGGAACTTGAACCTATTAGATCATCTCGGGCCCGATTTACCCTATTTGTAGTCAATACTCTTATCTCCTTTGTCCTAAATACCCAAGATCAATGCAGTGAACTTGTTTCATTCACACCCCATATTTCTGCAATACACTTGAACAGGAAAATTCTTAAATTTCTCAAAAAAATTTGAGGACCATATTTTTTTCCTTTAGCATAGAGAATTTGTGAGCACATAGGAAATTTGTAAATTAATTTCATACCTGTAACAAAATTGAGATAAATGGACCAACCTATTCAATTTATTTAGTGGACCCCTATTTTACTTACCAAGCTTACAAAGTGTCTGGAAATCACCTTGAAACCATTATGAATTATCAATTAATTATTTTGGAACAACTGCATACTACTAAAACACCTGTCATCCTTAAATATCATCATCATGCCCTAGTTCAACCATCTGACTTGGTTCTTTGAACTTGATCTAGGATCATTATGAGCAAACCTTGAACACTTGATACAAACTTGTTAACACCCGATTCACAAATGATTTACCCTGTTTGATCTTAGAAATCATGAACACCACAATGAGATGACTCACTACACACCATGTTTTCTTAACCATGCAATTATCATTGTGAGATCTAACAAGATTTTGACAAGGTAATACAAATCAACCTTCATTTCTATTATAAAATATTTCTTCACCATTTAGCCTTTTCTCAATCAATGCCACTTGACATCAATGACAACATCAATGACTATGATCCAAAAAAATCCCCCTTTTTAGTGATGGAAACATACTCGAAACCCATAGACTTTGATGGAAAAAACACACAACACTCTCTCCTACTTTTTTCTCGACAACACTCTCTCCCCCTCTAACATATATGAAAAAGGGATGCATAATCAACACCATGACTAATATGAAAACAATATTGATTTACATTATCTTACCTCAAAAAGACCCCCTGAAAAATGTTTCTATTTTGAAAGATAAAATTCACTCATCTGCATGATATTAGTTTACACATTTTGCCTTGGTTTTTAAACTATCTCAACTTGTCCATAAGCTTCAACTAGAACTGTGTTCAATTAGACACAAATATTCTACATTTGACCTTATATGAACCTTAAAATAGTTCCCCCGAGTTGATACACTTCATGATGGGATTTAATTTTATCATACCAAGGCTTATTTTACTAAATCTATACTTATTTTAGTCGAGAAGTAAAAAAATACCATCAATATTGGATTATGAAATTACTAGTTTTGGATTCCAAAATGTTAAAAATTAGAATTAACTGGACTCCAAAATCAAACTTATTGGATTCAAATGTCACATATATTATAATTCAAAATCACATATATTGGATTTTACCGCACTCCAAAGTCCCATATAATTGATTCCAAAAATCAAAATAATGGAATCCTACATTAATTTGTAAAATAATGAAGAGAACATGTATTTTTCCTATATGGGCTGCCAATTAGTCTCTGGCTTTAATTATTCCTTTCGAATAAATGTTCTTATCATTTTAAAAATTAATTTAATATTAAACTATACATTGTTGGAAAATCACTTAATGATTTTAGGAATCCAACAATGATTTACAAAACCATAAATATAACATGTTTCTATTTTTATATTTGGATGGAAAGTGCTAGGATTTAATTTTCTTTGGAATAAGGTTCTTATAATTTTAAAATGTCATTAACATTAAATAATGTAGATCTTGGGAAACTATTTTAATGATTTCATGGAAGCATACAATTGTCTACAAAACAATGTACCAACGATATTTCATTTTTATATGGGTTATGACCACTAGCCTAATGAATTTCAATAAATGTGAGACACTACCAGGTTCATTTACTATGATGTGATTGAAACTCGGTGTAACTAGAGAATTACTTAAGCTATTTTAATAACTAGAAGAGGTCGTTGATTGAGACTATGAGAATATAATTAAATGTAATCCATCTTTTCATGAACATGGTAGTGGTGTGTGAGCCACTAGATGGCCCTTCTCTTTGAACTTGTATTAAATGATATTATTCATCTAACTTGATGATATTCAACTATGGTAGAAGAAATTCCAAATCTTCATTATTCTCCTATTCAATCTTACCACATATCACTCTATGAGACTCCATTTTTTCATCCCTAACTCAAGAAACATGAAAAGTTGAGAAATCCTCATGCATTTAGAGTATCATTTAAGGATTTTAAGACACACACATTTCTATTACAAAAAAATTAAACAAACATGTTCGTTAAAGTGGACATCATTTGAGCTTAATCAAATATGGATAATCTTAATAGCTTTTCTTTAGTGAAAAAATTTTATTTTTTGAATGAGGAAAGTCAAAATAAAAGAAGAATCATTGTGTTCAAGTGAAACACAATTGATCTTATCAACACTAAAAACCCTATAAAACCTAAAGCATAAATAAGTAAAAGATTCCATATAAATAAGGAAATATGCCTGATTTTAAGTCTACCTTGCTTTAATTTTTTTTTAAAGTCTACCTTGGAGTGGCCCATTCAACTCGAGAATAAGATTATCATAACCATAGGAATTGAGCTTATTGATATCTCTCTGAGTATCCTCCCTATTGATGAAATTAACAAAACCAAATCCCCTTCTAATCCCTCTTCTAATCCATGGCCATGTAGACACACATGATGTGTCTAAACGACTTGAAAATATCATGCAGATTGACATCCCTCATGGTACTCGGATAAACTGGTAACTTGAAAATAATTTTCATTATTTCTACAGTGCATGTTGTTGTTGGAGTAATCCACGCCACCCTGAGATTGGGATGTGCCCAATACCAGAGGTAGCGGTAGCCATCATTAGTGATTCTTCCACCAGAGGTGAGGCCCTCGATCACTTTATCCCTTGTTAGTTTATTTGTGGCATGAGTGGGGGTGAGATCATTGTCAACAAATGTTTATGTTTAGTGATCACCCTTCTTACTGCAAATATGAAAAAATATGAGCACCATACTTCCTTTGGAGTGAGAGATCAGACATTGGATTTCTACCAGACTTGGAATCATTGACCTTAGATCCCGGTGGGAGGGGTTGCTCTAGTAGGGTTCCTAGTTGGCAGTGATGGAAAACTTATGCCACTCGTGGTGCATGAGATCACAATTTTTAAGGTGCACTTTGGAAACTTTGGGGATGCGGATGGTAGTGGTGGGAACCATTTTTGGTCCTACTCATTGAAATTTTATTCAAAGATATTCTTCTTTCGGATAGATGATATTCGGGGTGGAAAAAGAAATTACAAATCTTCATTATCATCTTAGTCAAGCTCACCAAATTGCACTCTATCGATGCCATCATTTTTGTCCCTAACTTAAGTAATGGGAAATGTTTTAAAATTCTAACACATCTATAATAAAGATTAAGGTGTGAAAACACTCAAATCGCCCTACAAATAAATTTTAAAAAACATTTCCATGAGAAAAAATCTTAAAATGAATTTTTAAAATTAAGATTTTATATGTTTTCTTCAAAGTGAAAATCAATAAATCATTATACTAATTGAGGAAAGTCATAAAAGGAGAATCATTATGTTCAAGTGAAACACAACGATCATATCAACACTAAAAATCGTACAAATCCTATGGTAGAAATAAGTAAAAGACTCCATAGAAATAAGGAAAGACACCTAATTTTAAGTCTACCTTTCTTAGATTTTAAAAATATATCCCTTGGAGTGGTACATTCAAATTTGAGAATAAGATTATCATAACCATAGGCTTTCACCTTATTGATAGCTCTCGAATGTCCTCCATGTTGATGAAAATAACAAAAACATCCCCTACAAATCCATCTTCTAATCCATGGCCACGTAGACACACGTGATTTATCTAATTGAATTAAAAATATCATGCAGATTTAAATCCCTCGTGGTCCTCAGACAAACTAGTAACTCAAACATAATTTTCATAATTTACGTCACACATGTTGTTGCAGAGTGATCTACACCACCCCGAGACTCGGGAGGTGCCTAGGAGTGGAGGTATTTACAGCCCTTCTAGTAATTCTTCCACTAGAGGTGAGGTGTCAATGACCTTATCCCTTATTAATTTGTCTATGGAATGTGCAGCCGGGACGAGATCCTTATAAGGGAATTTTTATGTGTATTGATTTCCCTTCTTACCGTACATATATGACAAACTATGATCAACACACTTCCGTTAGAGTGAGAGAGGCCATAAGATCATCTCCTCCGGACTTGGAGTCATTAGCCATGGATCCTTATGGGCGGGGTTACTCAAAGTAGGGTTCCTAGTTATCAGCCGTGCCAAACTTTCATCACTCACAACACTCAAGAATGCACGTTAATGGGCTAGCATGCCACAAGTCTTTAATTTTTCCTTTTAAATAAATTTTCTTACCAAATTTTAAATTTATTTAATATTAAACTATGTAGTTGTTGGAAAATAATTTAATATATCAGGGAATCCAAAATTGATCTGCAAAACCATAAATATAACATGTTTTTGTTTTATAGTGGCTAGCGGCCGCTAGGCTTTAATTTTTTCTTTGGAATAAGGTCTTTATCATTTTTAAAATGTCATTAACATAAAACCATGCAGATCTTGGGAAAATATTTTAATGATTTCAAGGAAGAAGACTTTTGTCCATAAAAAAATAAACCCAACATGTTTCCTTTCTATATGGGCTAGTGTCCTTTAGGCTAATGAATTTCAAGATATGAGAAAAAAAATTAGGTTCACTTACTATGATGTGATTAAACCTCAGTGTAAATAGATAATTAATGATGATAGTCCAAAGTAACTAACAAAGGGAGACGATCCAGACTATGAGAATATTATTAAATGAAATCCATATTCTATGCACATGTAGGTAGTTGTGTGAACCACCATCTAGCCCTACCCATTAAACTTGTATTTGACAATCATCTTCGTCCATCCCGATGATATTTTTGGTGGTAGAAGAAATTCTAGATCTTCATTATCCTCCTATTAAGGCTCCCTATATCTCATTATTTTAGATTCCATCACTATCCTCCTATTAAGGCTCCCTATATCTCATTATTTTCATTCCATCACTATCCTCCCTAACTCATGAAATGTGCAAATTCAAGAAATCCTCACACATCCTGGAGTATATTTTAAGGGTTTTCAGACACTCAAATCGCCATACAAATAAAATTAAACAATTTTTTTCGTTGAATTGGATATGTGTTAAACGTAATCAACATCGGATAATATTGTTTGTGAGAGAATACATATGACATTGTAGGGGTAGTCTACCTCTCCGCACATGTCAACAAGACACTCTTATGAGAACATGTTGCTTAGTATAAATAAATAAAAAACTCAAGTACTTTATAGTAAATCTATATATATGCTACATATTTTTGTACAACTTAATTTAAAATCCAGTGATTTTATTATGGCATTATTATTTTGGGGAACCATATTATAACTCATATAATAGTTAAATATCCTTCCACGTCAAATTTCATCCAAAGTCATATATATATATATAACCTACACTACTCACCATAGAGAGAAAATCAAATAATAATTGACTTTACATTACTTACTTCTTTCATATGATTTGATAAGAACCATGTTAGAGCCAAGGTGAGTTTGGTCTAAATTAAAGTAGTATTAAACTAAATTTGAAATAAAATCTTTATTTTAATGTAATATGTTAAGAAAATTTTCTCAAGATATAAAATAATACCCGAGAGTAAACAATCACAAATTATTTGTCAAGACACAAATTATTTTTCAAAAGTAAAAAGTAAAATTGGTATTTTAACTTTCAATTTTCTAAAGTATACCATGAGAAAAATGTCATGATGATTTTAAAAATTAATATTTGATAGGTTTTATTTAGTGAAAACAAATGAATCATTATACTTAATATGGCAAGTGGAAATACATGGAGAATCATTGCATTCAATTCGAAACCGAAATGATCCTATCAACACTAGAAAAATCTATAAAACCTAAAGCGGAAATAAGTAAAAGACTCCATAGAAATAAGGAAAGATTCCTTCTTTTAATTCCACCATGCTTAATTTTTTTTTAAGTGTTCCAAAGAGTGGTTCACTCGACTCTGAGAGTAAGATTATCATAACCATAGGCATTGAGATTATTTATATCTCTCTGAGTATCCTTCCATGTTAACTAAATTAACAAATCCAAATCCACTACTAATCCATCATTTGATCCATGGGCACATAGACACGTGCGATTTTTACAAAAAAATCTAAATATTGTGTAGATTGACATCCCTCTTGGTCCTCAAAATGACCTGTAACTCGAATTGAATATTCATCATTTATGTGGTGCATGAAGTCACTAGAGTGGTCCACACCGCCCGAGAATGGGAGGCACCGACTAGTGGAGGGAGAGGAATCCCTACTAGAAATTCTTCCATCGTAGGTGAGGCACAATATGACCTTATCGATTGTTAAGGGTATTTTTGGAACCAAAGTGGGGAAAGTTCCTTGTAATGGCATTTTTATGTGTTTTAATCACCCTTCTTACTACATATACCAAAAACTATGATCATCGCACTTGCCCTTGGAGCCACAAAGGGAAGACCTCGAATCTCTAATGAGCCTGGTATCATCATCGTTAGATCCCAATGGGAGGGGTTTCTCTAGAAGCATTCTTAGGTTGAAGAGACACAAAACTTGTACCATTCACACTTCTCGAGAAGTGCACTTGTAAGGGCACAAGATAAAATCTAGATTCCAAGAGAGGAATAAATATGCAATAACATCCCATTAAAAGTTATAAACCTAGATTCCAAATAGGAATAAACTTGAATGAAAAAACATTAACATCCCCTTAATATTTATAAATGTGTGAGGACATACATTATTAACCCCCATATCAGCTTCCTCCGTTATTCCGTATATCTTGAAAGAAGGGACATGAAATAACTTTGAAAATTTTCCTACCACACACCGACACTTTAGATGACAATTAAAATTATCCTCACTCCCTTGTGAGGAGGATATATTTTCGTAAATAAATATAGATATGGAATAAATTAAAACTCATTTTCTAAAGGTAGAATTTTATTAAATCATTTTAATAATTATTTTAATTTCATTGTAAAATTATTTGTCACGTTGGAATCCCAATTTTAGAGAATAAGTCATAGAAAAACAAATTTTTTTTTATAATATCTATTAATGTACTTACTATTGAAGTGGATGAGAAAGTTTCAATTCCTTATTTTGTAACCAATGTGAACATTTTTTATCAGGGAATTTGAATTCGATAGGATAATATGATTTAAAAAATAAATGTATGAGAGTTAAAACTTAATGCTCGCTAGGTAATGTCAATGTATCTTATCTAGGTAGATTAACATTAATCAAATAAGAATTCACCAGAAATAAAAATGTTAAATACATTTTTTTAATATATTAACATATCTCTTATCTTTTAAATCCCTCATTTTATTATAAAATTACTAAATATAGTCACACCTATTATACATATCAATATTATTAAGATAGTCACACACATTATAGAGAAACATGTTCTCAAAGAAATTTAGGGAAAAATTACATAATTTTCTTTTTTAGATAAATAAATAATTTTTAATGGACCTATGAAATGGAGGATTTATGGGTCTCCACCCTATAATTATCTAAATATTTGATCGATTAAGGGATACATAGAAAATAAAAAACTAGTATGAAAGATTGTAAATAATGTGGAAAAAATGTAACATGAATAACTAGGGCTCGCAAATAACATAAAGTGGTTAACAAAAAGATAGAGAGGGAATGATAGAGAAACCCTACGATTCCTCCTCTAATTGGTCCACATAGCCGAGCATTACAATCTTCCCGAGAAAGGAAAAGGACATTCTAGAAAAATTATTCAACTACACCACGCGATCGGGGAAGGGTTAGGGTGGGTTTACGAGTGCATCTACATCTAGGGATGGACATGATGGATATAAATGCCACATTTAATAGTAAAATTATTTGAACGTACTCAAAAAATTGATAGAGGGACCAAATTTGTAATTTGAGAGCATAAAAATCCTATTGTCAACTCATAAAAGAGATAGAAAAGGATACAAATTTTCAAAGTAATATGAAGCCATATTTTTGCCTAAGTTTTCGGCCAAACCCACACAATGATGTGGGTAAATGAAATGGGATGCCACTACCATGACCACTTTATTATCTACACATAAGACCAATAAATGAACAAGAAGATGCTTAAAATATCGGAGTTGACACGAGCTCTCCGGGGGCTCTAGAGATAATCCACACCAAATACTTTCTTAATATCTTTTGTAATAGGTGTGGAGCCTATGCGGAAGACATTGTGAGGATGATTGGAACACACGGGAGAGAGGAAAGCCATTTCAAGATTATTTCTACCCAAGAGGATGAAAGGATCATAGGTAGATGACATGAGAGGAATGGGGAAAACAACAGAGAGAAATATGTGAAAATGAGTGAGGGAATTTGAAAGTACAACCCAATTAAGTATTCTCTCAACTTGTGTGAGGCAGTTAACGCAAAAAAATTGATAGTGGTATTAGTATTTTTTCATGCATTGGCAAGATTATGAATAAAGGATTCTTCGATTGATAAACACACATTATACAAAATAATATTACTAAATATAGTCACACAAATTATACGAAATATTTTATGAATTAAATCTAGGGAAAAATAACATATTTGTAATTGGGTTATTGTTTTAATGAACTTATGTATGTCTCCGCATCATTTTCGATATCCTTTAATAGTTGTAAAATATGACACAATTCATCTATCAAGTAAAATTTTAATATGATTTATAGGCCACAATTCATCCTTCAATAGGTATATTTTTACAATTGTAATATGCATTACAATTTCTCTAAACGATGCTAAGATTTTTGAGAAATATGTTTTGATTCCTGGTTCCTTGACAAATGGTATGTTTGGTCATGATGCAATCTTCTTATGTGAATATAATCTTGAAGCTTCCAACATCCAAGCCAAATTATGTATTATAGGAATGAGGGCATCATGTCATTAAAATTTTACATTCTTGGCATTGTCCAGATAAAAATAAATAGAAAATATTTAAAATAACTATCTACAAAACATAAAACATAAAATGTTTCTATTCTATACATGCTAGTAGCCTCTAGGATTTATTTCATAGTTGGGAAAATATTATACCATTCTTAAAATTTCATTAATATTCAAATATGAATATCTCGTAAAAATAATTTTATCATTTCAGTGGAAGCCTTCATGGATCTGTAAATCAATAAACATAACATGTTTATGTTTTATATGGTCTAGTAGCTGCTAGGATTATTTTTGGCTTTGCAATAAGGTTCTTATCATTTTAAAAATGTCTTTAAGATTAAACCATGCATGACTGGGAATAAAATGTTTTTGATTTTAGGGAAGCCAACATTGATATGCCAAACAATAAACATTATATGTTTATGTTTTTTGTGTGATAATGGCTAGTAGGATTAATTTTTATTTGGAATAAGGTTCTCACTAGTTTCAAAATGTATTTAAGTTTAAACTATGTATATCTAGGAAAACATGTTATTTTATTGGTTCATGATGCACAATTGTCTCTTCACTAGTAGATTTTTTTTTCTCAAAAAAGAATAGAAAAAATGATTTCGATGACGATTCTTTAAAACCTTAAGGTAGTTGATTTATTCCACAAAAATACAAATAAATTATTGGATTTGTAAGAAAACTATATAATTGAAATGCCAATGGTGTGCTCAAACATTTTCAATTATCTACACATCTTATTGTTCTCTCTTGCATGTTTCAACCATGTACATAGTTCAGGATAATTTTTGAATCGGTCTTATAGTTTCCATCAAATATTTAGTATGTTGGGGTTTCAAGAGTAATTTCTTCTTTTATCTCATGCGACAAGAATCTCATGTCGTCGATCAAAATTAAATTGTTTTCACCATAGATATAACCATAAAATTTTACTATCTACTAACTTGTATTTTTTGAGCTTACATTTATGCATCCCCAAATGAACATGAAGTGTGTATCTCATAGCTAACTAATTTTTTTGATGAAAATGTACTTGATCATTGATGAATCCATAAATGAATACCATAAGGCAAGTTGTCAAAATATTTTGATGCAAAGTATTTATCAAGTCAACACTAAATTATCATTCAAAGTATTCAATATCCCTAGATCTTAAATCTAGAACAATATTATGATGTATGTTTTCACCAATACCAGATATTCCAAACAACAAAATTTAAAATCCAAAAATTAGTTACTTTTGAGGATTCCCAATTGGATCTATACAACTAATTAAGAATTAATGTAAGCTTCCAAAAGTTATTAAACACAAGTCAACATAGTATTGTGAGAATATTTTATTTGGGTAATTCACACAAACAACTTATAAAGCTATAATATCAAATCAATCAAAGTGAAGATATAAATTCAGCAAACTTTTAAATTTGTAATCTCAACATATAAAATGAAGAGTGGCCATATGAATTTACAAATGAATATCATTTTTAAATTTTTTTGAAATAATTAATAGTTATATAATTTCTAGTTATTGCAATTTTTTGATGCCCTCGGCGACACTTAAACACGAGACAATTTTTGTGATATGTTTTTGTACAAATTGTTCATAAACCTCCTATCTTTGAAATAATTTTCTTCATTGGATTTCCTACCCACCATAAAATATTCTCGGAGGGTTTCCCTTTAGTCCTATTGTAATACACAATGTGTGTGAAGGGACAAAAATAATATCCTCTCTAATCCAAATCATTTTGAGATATTTTACTGCAATTTTTCTTTCAAAAATAATGTTCTTTACCCATAAAATAACTATTTTGAATTCAACCACAATTTTTTTAATTCCTTAATCATCTTTTCAACTTTTGCGGAAGAGAGATAACTAGACAAAAATATGACTTCACAATTTTATGCTATTATATTTAAAAATTTCTTGAGCCCACCTCGCATGTTGATAGTACTTGTACCCATCTTGATTTCCAAATCCTTATGTGATTGGTTTTTATCATAGAATAAACCCTCCAAATATAAAATAATTAAATAATCATTTTGGCCAACTGCACATAAGTAATTTTTTCTCAATTTCCCACAATTTGATATTAACTAATTCAAATAATCAAAATTTCAGTATGTTAACACTTACTAATAGATATTCCATCTTGGATTCCCTTGCACTCCCCCTCTCCAAGTTCTTGTAATGCACATTCTATTTAAAAAAAAGTACTCAAATAAAAAAATATTAAGTCAAGTAAAAATTACATGATACAACTTGCATTTATACAATATTACATAGATGTAGTTATATATGTATATGTATATTACATAGATGTAGTTGGACTATGTTTGTGTTGACATTCTTTGATGGGATTAGCGACCACTAATGGCCAACTACATAGAGGTATTTTTTTTTTCAATTCTCGATAGTTTATTTTTAACCAATTTTAAAAACATTAATCAATTGAAAATAAATACCATGTCGACGTAATTAAATTTGTGATATAACTTGCTTCTATTCAATGAAAAAACCTTTGATGGAAAATATTACATAGATATTGATGTATATTAGCGACCACTAGGCTAACCCATTATTTCTTGGACTATGGTTGGTATGACATTATTTGATTAGCTTAGCGGCCGCAAATAACCAACTACAAAAAGTAAATTTTTTCAATTGTCTACAATTTAATATTAACCAGTAAAACAAAAATTTACTCAATTCAAAATAAATCTAATTAAAATATGTATGTTAGTGAACTTCTAGGGTAATACATATAACAAATAAACTACTTCGTTATAGGTTCCTACAATTATGAGTGGCTTATAAATAGTTTTGTGTATAACGCTACATGACTATGATACCATTTTATGTCGTAGAGTTCATCCATGATGTGCCAATAGCCTCCCAATTTGGCTTCAAATATGAAAAAAAAAAGTTTATTAAAAATATGTAAACAATGACGATAAAAAACTTCTTGTAGTGATAAATTTATAAAATGAGTATTTTCTACTCATCTTTTATAGATTAATTGGATGGATGGTCAACAACATCTGGGGAAAAAATTTGAATTGGTTACGACATATTAAGAATTACATCATCTTCTTTGTTTGTATGTGGAGAGTAAAAGATGATGTCTTCCTCAATTTTTTTGGTTGTCTACATAAATATTGTATGTATCGGTTCAAATGAATTAAACTAATAGAATTGTAAATAAAGTGATCTTAATCAACGTAAATTTTTTCAATGATAATAGAAATGTTTTAAAAACATTTCTTAATCATTCAATTCAACAATAAAGACCACATGTAGTCCTGAGTCAACTAAAGCATATAATAAAACACTACCGTGTAAAGCACTATAATTGAAGAATTTTTGAAATCGAGTCAAGTGAACATATGAGAACAAAAATCATAATATATCTCATAAATAAAAAGATGTGTCTTTTCTTGTAGCCCGATTTCTGATTCAAAAATCACATTAGCACTGATTTCTCTTGTATTCAAAAATCACATTAGCATTTTTTCCATCCAATCCATGGTTATTTCTAGTCCATCCCCATCATCAACATAACAATTTTGTACATCATTTATTGTGTACAAAAGACACAAGCTCTTAAATTTTCCATTTCTCTCATAAAATATGTACCATCCTTCCATAATTGATTCCACTTCTCTTTAACTTTTTGCATATATTTTTTTGTTTTCTCTGTTAATATTTTTGAAGTAGCAGCAGATAAGAGCACCATAATAACACAATTTTCACACTAGATCTAAAAAAATTAAGAAGGTCCATTATTGCATCAGAAATTAGTCCACTAGACAAATTTTAGAAATCTGTGATCACACACTCTACATTGAATGGATTAGTTGACATAATAGATGATATTATGGACTGAAAATGGAAGGCATATGCACATTGATAGGTAAACTCATTGGTGTCTTCCATCTTTTGGATTTTTTTCTTCCATTGAAATCACATAGTTGTCTATAATTGTTTGAGTTGCTGCTGGGAGAACCTCAGCCACTTCAGCATCAATTTTTCTTTTTGCTAATTTTCCACTTCCTCTCTAGAATAGATTTTTTTCCCTTTCTTATCTTCTCCAAATAGTACACACAACCGATGGTAATCAGATTCATGCATAATTTTTTTCAACAATATTAATATCAGCAGTGCATTTTGCCAAATACAATATTACCTGGATATTTACTTTTCATATATTTTAGAAATTTTCCTCTCATTATTTTGTCATCTTTTACTCTTTGGTAGTAAGAATCAAAAGTATTTTCTATGAAACCAGTCTTGAATAGAGAAAATTAGCCATACTTTCCCTAATTCCACTTATCTAGTAGAATTGATATCTCCTCATCGATCATTCCTCTTGTGGGCTAGAAGGAATTTGTCGTGAACCTTGTTAATGAATTTTCCTAAAAGTTAGGTTGGTTATCCTTAAAAGGAGAACAAACAAGCCTACCTTATTTAAATAACTCAAAGGTTGTTGTTAATTTTGTCGATATGTATTCAGGTAAAAATAGAAATGTCTCTATCTTAGCCACTTTCAAAATAGCAAGACATCGCTTCTCAAAAATGCATCAAAGAGGAAAAAGTATATTTACTTCTCAGTATATTACGAAAATTAAATTTTTATTACAATTTCCATAAAATTATGTTTCGTTACCTTAACTCATCCTTTACATTTCCCACTTCGAGCCTCCGAGGACATCCTAAGGATCTCCAAATCATTCAATCCTTGTAGAGAGTACCTCAAAAAATGGATTTAATCTAAAAAAATTAGCTCGTTATGTTGGTTGCAAATATTAATATTGAATTCTCCAAGCTCATTTGAAGACATAATGTGAGCCTTTCTATTGTGCATCTTATTATGTAATGAATTTTATTTTCTATCCACTAATTTTCTAATGGCACAAATCATCTATTGGATGTAAAGAATGTATAATTCTACATCATCTCTTTTAAGTAGTCCGAATGTTTTAGTTGCACAAGTTACTTTATAGAATTAAAAATGGAAGAATAATTACATCCCTAAGAGAAGGAATAACATTAATCAACATTAAATGTAAAAGAAGGTCAACATTCTCATCATGCACCTCATGGTATTGATATTGTGGAGGCATCACATGGCACCTAGAAACTTCAATTGGAAAAGCATCACCATTGAACAAAAATAAATTTAATTATTTTATGGTGTAAGATTCTAAATTCTCAAATAACTGGTCACTCTCTTCAACAATAAAGCTGATTTTTTATTGTTTTTTAATCCCTTACATCTTTTACTTAAAGGAATATATATATAATTTATACAAATAAGATCACCTTAGTGTTCTAAATAGCTTTTCATGTTTTGGTGTAGAAATCAGATTTCTTCTATTCAAATAATGACAAACATAAGAGGTATTATAGATTCTATACGATTTTCTGAATACAAATTCATGTTACTATGAATTTCAAGTGCATTTTGATAGCCTGTTTTTTTCGAGTGTATGAACTTCTAAAAATTTGAACCATATTTAGAAGAAGAATACATCCTACTTTCTCTAGAAGGCTTCATTTCAAAGTACCTTCAACACCGAAACTTCCAACTCCATGTCAAGAATAAAGAAATTATTCATTTCAACGTCGATGCATTCAAACCGAATATGCAATATTTGTTGATCAATAACTTCTAAATTTAGTACTATACTAAATTCATCGATTTAAGTATCCATCAAAAAAAAACAAAAAGTTTTCCATGGTAATTTTATGGGGAATTCATTTCTACAAAGCATTTATCATCACTCTTTTTCATATCATCTACTCCTTCAATCAATAGAATTTTGGTGAATGGATCAAAAAATTAAATACGTATTACTTGAAAAATGGAATTAAAAAAATTAATATTTCGTAAGTGATGGGAGGATAAATACTATTTTTCGATAGTGTAATAGCAAGGAGATGCAATATCTTGATTTCATTATTTTAATAGAGAGAAAGTTAATAGGAATGGATATTTATAGCCAAAGAATCAAATCGAAAACTTCAACCTTACTTTAGTGATAAAAAATAAAAAATAATTAATAAAAGTTTTTTAT
Source organism: Taxus wallichiana var. yunnanensis (assembly GCA_018340775.1). Taxonomy (NCBI): domain Eukaryota; kingdom Viridiplantae; phylum Streptophyta; class Pinopsida; order Cupressales; family Taxaceae; genus Taxus; species Taxus wallichiana. Next base: position 718,097,610 of record CM031240.1, on the reverse strand, counting down.
TTGTGTTGCACTAAGAAATTTAAATAATTAATCTCTCTTAAATTCTCTTTGTTGCAATTTGTCAATTGGTTGGTAAAAGTGAAGACTAGTGGCTGCTAGCATTTATATATTCTAGGATATATTTCCATCAATGTAAAAAATAATTAGTATAACTTTAGGATAGAGGAGCTAATAGTTGATCGATGGCTATTTTTCCATCACTTAAAAAAATTAGAGTTACACTACATCATTGTGGAAACCAGAATCCAACATGGCTTATAATGGTCGATAATTGAATATTTAATAATAATAAATATTACATGTCATGATGTGATTGGGTGTTATAATTAGGTGTCTTTTATAGTTCTCATAAGATATATCATGAATATCACATAATTCAAATCAAGTCGTTAGTTTTATAAACTGCAGATATAGTTAGTTTCGTATACTCAACTGAAAAACTAACTATAAACCCCAAGATAGTCTTGTGAAATTTAAATATAATAATGGAGAATAGTTAATTTTTTAGGCTTAGTCTTTATGATTTTACACCTAAACTATGTAATTATCATAATTAACTCAAGAGCCACAAAGCTTAAAAATTCATCTATAATTATGTCTATTAACAAAAGTCGTTAATATTTTATGGAATATTGTTTTCCTTCCCTTGTCTTGGAACATTAAATAAAGGTAGTAAAAACCACCCTAGTGGTCGCTAGTCTTTAAATATAGTCTCTTAAAATTTATATATAGTAATGGAACTTAGTTAAATTTTCATTTGAGTTCATTACTACTTGTCTTGTATGAAAGATCACAAATATCCTAGCCGATACTAACCTCAAGATAGTCATGTAAAATTTAAATATAATAATGGAACATAGTAAGTTTTGAGTCGAGTCATTAAATATAATTATCTTCAATCGTAGTGGTCGATAGACTTCGAATATCATGTCAGATAGGAATAACATGTAATAGATTCGAATAGCGTGTTGAACTTAGGGGAAACTAGGCTTAAATTTTCATTTACTACTTGTTTTGTTTGTAAGAAAACAAATATCCTAGCAGCTACTAAACTCAAGTATTTGTGATTTTTCACCAGAGATATGTAATTATATTTGACATTAGTAGTCATACCTGGGCTTCGAATATCATCTTTGGCTAGGAATATCATTTAATAAATTTTGAATAGAATTTTAGTTAACAAAGCAAAGGAAATCAAATATTAAACATAATAGCTTCAATAAAACGCTAACTAGATCAATATACCATCATGCTTAGAGCTAAGGCAAAGGTAATCTATTAACATTTTTACATCGAACATGAAATGAAGATTCAAACTAACATCTAAAAAAATTAACCTCTATCTCTAATTGAATGCTAATGAAATGAACCTATTTAGATCCTTAGAAATCAAAAAAGGGTTAATTGTATGCTTGAATCCAAAGGTTTTTAATAATGGAGTCTTTTAAATCCATGGCTACAAGACCATTTGCATATCTCCATATGACTTCAAAACTGGATGGATGAATCCAAGAAATGAAGATAAGCTCGCTCCTCTAATGGAAGAATACTCTAAGTTGATAAAATGGCTATAGTATTTAAGTATTTAAATTGAGGAAAGGGTATAATTAGTGTAATTTAAGTATTTAAATTGCTCAAGCTAAATTATAGGTGTCTATATTTTCCCCTCTTTGGGGTGGCGTAAGTGATGCCGGCCAAAGATATTATATAGATAAAATTTTGAAGGGGTAGAAGAAAAATTAATAAAAGTTAGATATGCCCCTTAAGTGTTTATGTGGTGATGAAATAAGGTAATTGATGATAAAAAATGTGAGATAAATGGATAGAATAATGGATAGGGGTAAAGCATGCCCTGTGAATAAAAAAATAGTGTTGATAAGAGAATAATGTAGAAGAGGAATGAAGATAGAAAGAAAAGAGAAATCTTTCATCGAGTGTATTGAAAAACCTTTAGTGTCATCATATTTCCAAAGATCTAAGTAATCGGTCCTTATTAAAAATATAAGCATACAAAAAAATTAGAATGACATGAAAATACACAATACAAACAAATGTCCCTTTCTAAAAACAAAACTCAATGCAACATACAAAAACAATGCAATATGAGAAGTAAAAGTTCATTTAATAGGAAACAAGTACACACAACATACTCAAACCAACAATGGCTAAGATGTTTGTACAAATGTTTTTTTATCAAGCTGAAGATCCCTAAATGTTCATGATTGATGAAAAGGGTGAAAAATGATGCCCTTAAGCAAGGATACATGCAAGGGAAAATGACGAAGGACCCCGGGTCCAATGATAAACATTGTACACAATGAAAAATATCGTGCAATTGGATGTTCCTAGAGTACCGATTGAAGCCAAGCAAGTAGGCTAGATTTGTAAATGGTTGTAAATCTAATGATCCATGAGTCATTGGATTTATGAACACATTAAAATTACAGCAATATATGTAATGAATACCATGCCTAAGACATGATTTTCAACCACTATGATTTGTTTACGTATTTTCTTTAAATTTTACAATTTTTAGGATTTTCGAGAAATTTTGAAATTTTTATGTGTTTGTAGTTTTCTATGTTTTTGAAAATTTGGATTGTTGTAATTTTGTAGGTGTTTTCAAAATTTTATAGAATAAATGAGAAAATATGATGTTTCGAAAGTGAGAAATTACCCAAGGGATAACAAATGGCGCTAGACATCAAAAACATTCCCTAATGTGGCGAAAATGAGTTAAAAATGATTATTTAATAAAAATAATAATTACGGTGGATAGAAGAAGTGTTCAAATGAAAACAAAGGTCAAAACACACCCTTAAGTCATCATGACAAGCAAATGTTAACAAATTTACCAAATGTACATACTAAAACAACTTTAAAAAAACAACTATGTGTAACTATTTACAATAATGCGAAGCACACCCCATATATAAACACAATCATAAATCTCATCTAAGTAAGAAAAGATAAATCTAAAGTGGTATGTTTAAGAAACAAATTATACAAATGTACAAGTAAGTAAAAACTATAAAAACAATGTATATGTCACCAAACAAACAAAGAAAAAAACATAATAAAGAAATGAAGAAAGTAAACTAAAACTATGCTATTGTCATATTGTTTTTAATTTGTTTTTTTTTTTGGAGTTTTGTGAAACTATTTTCTATTATTTTTATATTTCCTGTTTTTCTAATGTTTTGGGGTTTTTTAGGGTTTATGCAAATGTTTTAGGATTTTCAGCATATTTGAATGTTTTTATGATTTTCAACATATTTTAATGTTTTTATATTTTTTTTTCTAAAGCTATGTACAACAAACCAAGAAATGTGGATGCCCCTAATGTTATATGGGAATATTAAAGGGCGGGTGCCACATGTTATAAAAAGGAAGGTGAAATTGTGATGGTGTACCCAATGTTTTGATGGGGAATATAAAAAGTTAATCCCTTTACCAATTTACAAGAGGATAAATAATCAAATCAAGGCTTGACAGATAAGATCATAAGGAATCTCATATGCAGGTGTTGAACTAGTCCTAGGCTAAGTAAAAATACCCCTAAAACTAGATGCTTGTGAACAATGAATCCTCCTAAGGCTCTAGAATCCAGTTTTCTCCAAGGGATCTATTAAAAGTACCAAAATTACGTGGTTTTCAAACATGGATGACCTAATTTCTCTTTTTATTTTTATTTTTTTGAATTTTTTATATTTTGATCCTTTTTTACTTTTTTGTTTATTTTTTTATTTTTGCACCATGTTTAAGCATAGAACCACTTAAGATGCATGGCATTCATTGGATCATGAAGCTCATCTCCATCAGGATGAGTAAGTTTATATGTTCTTGTTCCATATTTTACCATAATGACGTAAGGTCCTAACTAGTGTGGTTCAAACTTACCTTTCTTCTCTCTTTCTGCCCTTGTGTGGAAATGATTCTCTTTCATGAAAAAATTCATTACCTCAAAATTATGAGGTATGATCTTTTTTTTAGTTCTAGGAGACTATTTTTTTATATAACTTGATATCGTTAACAACTCGGATGCGATTTTCATCTAGGAGTTCTAATTCCGCCACTAATCTATAATCCTAAACTTTTTCCACATAATCCCTAAGAGATATCCTTAGGGAAGGAAGCTCTATTTTCAATAGGATGATGGATTATGTTCCAAACACTAGGGAGTATGGTGTCGCATGAGTTGGAGTGTAAATGGAGGTCCTATAAGCCTCAGAGGGCTAGGTGAATTTACAAATTCTAGTTATGATATGTCTTAGTCACCATATTTTCCATGATCGGAACTAGCATTTTGTTAGTGGTTTAAGTTTTCTACTTAACTTGAGTTTAATATGGTGTCGACACATTAATATTACTTGGAATTGAAGACAAAGATCTTTCTCTATATTATTCTTGAATGATTTTCCATTTTTAATAACTATGTCCATTGAAATGCCATACAAGAAAATAACGTGATTCATTATGAATTTTGATATCTTAAAGCACATATAGCATAGGTCAATAGAATGGCCTCCACCCACTTAGTGAAATATTTTGTGGTCGTGATTATGTGGGTATGACCATAAAATGAGTTAGGGGTGATTTTCCTATTAAATCCAATCCCCATTTGGAAAATGGCCACGTTGTTGTATTGGTTGGTTGTAATGGTTACGATGAAACATGGATGAAATTTCTATACTTTCGATATAGAACACATTTCCTTACATGTTTGCAGCAATATGTCTCCATAGTAGGCTAGTAGTATCCTACCCTCAAAATTTCTTTGATAGGACCATTACATTTGTATGGCCACCTAACACCCCTTCATGTACCTCCCTAATCACTTTGGTGACTTTACCTTGACAACACCAAAATTTCCATCATAGCCTCCTAGAGGTGTTGTATATTGTAAATATAGACAAATGGAAGAATATGGAGATTAAAGAGACTCAAAAACCCGACATTTGTTTTACGCCTCAAATTCACAATTCTCGCATGAGTAAAGGGCGCATGACATAAGGTTTCGACACTTACCAAGGCATGAGTAAAGGGCACACGACATAAGGTGTCGACATGAAGAATTTGCACCCAAGGCGTAGGTAAATGCATGACATAAGGTGTTGACATCGAAGAAATTTGCGCCAGGGAGTAAAGGGCCATGACATAAAGTGTTGACATGAAGAAATTTGCACCAAGGCATAGGTAAAGGGCACACGACATAAAGTGTCAACACGAATAAATTCTTAGGTAAAGGGTGCATGACATAAGGTGTCGACATGAAGAAATTCGTGCCTTACGTAAAGGGTGACATAAGGTGTCGACACGAAGAAATTTGTGCCTGCATAGGTCAAGGGCACATGACATAAGGTGTCGACACAAATAAATTCACGCAGGCGCGGGTAGAGGGCTCGACAACATAAGGTGTCGACACGAATAAATTTACACCTCGCGCATGTAAGAGTATGTTGACATAGGGATGGATGCGCCAAGGTGCACCTTCAGAGGTGTAACATTTTGAGCATTAGAGGACCTAACCCAAATAAATGGCGATAAATTTTCACTGGGAGATCGGATTAATAAGGTTTTTTTTTGGAAATCTTACAAGGTCCTCTATCAAATAAAACTGGATATCTTTAATTGGGTGAGAAAAATTCTTAAAAATGCAAAATAAAGTTCACCACTTTTTGGGTTTCTAGGGTTCTCACCTACCGCCATAATAAAATAAATTAAATGTAACCTAGAGGTGGTTGGGGTAGATTTGGATTTCCTCTCTCTTCCCTCTCTCATTCTTCCTATAAATTGTAACGAGGGCTTCTTTTAAAGGTTGGACATTCTTGTTTTCCCCTCCTTCTTCTCTTTGGCAGGTGAATTTGTGGAGTTCAAACCTCCCATCTAAAATCTGTAATGCAACTTTAGGGTTGCACGGGAAGTTGATGGACAAATATAGGGTCATCCGTGGACATCATATTGCAAATAACAACATAATATCAAATTGTAGGGATTATTAGCAATACATACACTCAAAATTAGAAAAATTATATTAATATGAATCGTAGGAAACTAGTTTCTAAAATACTAATTTTTGTAAAAAATGGACAAGATTAGCTATATTAAACACTCAAAATTCAATGACTTGGTATTTTTTTTTTTAAAAACACCGATAAGATTATAGTCCGTTTGCCCACAATTTGGATGACCAAAAATTGATATATATTTTTTTCCTTTGGTGAGAAGTTATATGCCACTATCTATCTTGGGATGGATTTTATTTTGTATTTTTTTGAGTAATATTTAATTTTATGATTTTTTCCGTGAAAGTGGTATGAAAACATAAAGAAAACAGAGCACTTTCCGTTTGCCCGCCATAACTTCAACAAAAAATATTGAAATCAAATAATTTTTTTTTTTAACATGTATATAATTTCACCATGGTTGAGATGGTATAATTTTTATCAAATTCGATAAGTGAAACTAGTCTTAAACGTAGACATAAACATTCACAGAAAAAGTGTCTTAAAGACCTACTATTAGTAAAAAATTATAAAATGATATTTATCCTCTTCTATTCACTTTAAAATCAGTATTTCTATAAAGCTAATAGTCTCCCCTACGCAATGGTACCATTTTTAAGACATACTTTTACTTTTCGGCATGGTTCAAGTCCGGAAGACTAAATTTGATGTTTTGCTGTTTTTAATGTAAAATTCAGGATTTGATGTCCACTTAATTGTCCCCAACTTGGTGCACTTACCCTTTACCTCTTCGCACTTTGTAGTGTATTGTGTCAATATTTGGAGCAAATAATGCATATCCGTGGATGATTCTCAACCCTCTCTCGTGTTCATTTGTATCCTCTTGATCTTTCACTACAAATCAAGTTATCTCGTGCATGATCTTGCATTACATTTAAATGGTTTGTGTTTATCGGCAAGATAGGTGTTCTTCATTCCTCGGTGCATCACCTTCATAGTTTAGGTTTTATTTTATGCATATTCTTACCCCGTCTCCTTGGAAAGTTAGTTTAGGTTTTGAGTAAACCCACTACATTTTTACATGTGCATTCGAATGCAGAGGAATAAGTAGGCCTTCATCCAAAGAGCTTTTCCAATTTCACAAGGTCCCACACTTGGGAAAAGCACCATGTTATGCAATCACACCGAGAGTCTCAACCCATCAAAGTTGTATTCTGGGGTGTTGTGATTCGCCATCAATAGTTTTGGCACACCTGATGGGAGCAAGAGGTCATTCCACAAGATTTGAAGGAATTTGCAAAAAATTTGGACATAGAAATTGTAGGTTTTACAAAGATTTTTTCACCTTCGGGATGAACATTGAAATCAATTTTCAAGGGCATAACTTGCTCAAAACAAGTCAAAATTTCACCAGCTGATAGATCTGGGGGTAATCTTCAAAAGGGTATTCTTAGATTTTTGAGATTTTGAATTTCAAAATTTCATGGTTTTTAGTATTTCGGGTTTTCCCAGGTGTTGAGCATGTCCCAAGTTCCGACACGGTGTATTTCAGGTTTTGTAAGTTGCCTTACATGACCTAAGTTTTTCTTGTACCTTTTAGGGATTAGTAGCTACACAAAAAGGCTTGATAACCAAATCAAGAGTTATATCTTTCGGGTCCTTCAAAGTTTTAAATTCTATTTTTTAATATTGTCATGTTTGGTGTGTAACTTGGAAAAATCTATCCTTTTGAGGCTCATTATCTAACACATCTAGCGACTCCAAAGGGATAGAATTCAATGGTGTAGCACCACAAGTTGCCAGGTACATGAGAAGAATTTGAACCAGGTCTGATACTTGAGAAGAGGGGTTATCTCTGTCACTTACAAATATCACTTACAGAGGAAGGAGAGGAAGAGGACCACGAAGATCACCATCTCCACCTAACGGACTTTTCTACACCTCCACCGGTAGACCTTTTCTCGCATCAACCAGAGTTCTTAGGCCAATCATAATGGTACATCCTACCACCGAATCAATTTCACTGCAGCATGCCCACTTGCCCTCAATGCATGAGAATCTAGTTCCAAATTAAGAGCATTCCATTTTCACTAGAGAAAATCATACCACTCCCCCGGTGATCATGTCAAAGACATTGCTAACATTTGTGCAATCCATGAGATAAATGAAATGGATGTTCTTTGTCAAGTTCTTTGCATCTTCATTTATTGTAATGGTTTAGAGCCTTGGAGTGGTTCTATCCAAAATTGGAATCATTATGCATAGTTCTCCATGAGTAGTTTGGAGAAAAGGGAGACAATTTGTCTCTACTAGAACAATTGACAACTATCGAGAGAGCTCCCACCGAAGTGGTGACTAACTTCAACTTCAGATTTCAAAGGTCTTGGGATAGAATTCTAGTGCCGTTAGGCTAAATATTAAGCGGATTTTCTATACTATCTTAAGGCTTTGAATTTTGATATTTCTATGTTAATTTAATCTATGGGAGGCACAACTTACCTACTGCTTATAGTATTGCCATTAGGGCTGAAAATTGTCTTATTCTAAATTTCATGTGGTGGCTCCTAGGACTCCCATACCCTTGTATCCAAACTTAGAAAATCCAAGCACTAGTCGACACCCACTTTGGCTCATATTCCCACTCCTAGAAATAAAAGTTCAAATGAAACTTCTACTTCATCCTCTAGTGCTTCAAATGAACTCCAAGAGGTCATGAAACAATTTCAAAATTTGGGAAATGAGTTGGTTACATATTTCCAAGAGGCGAAGAGCCCAAAGCTTTAGACCTTCTTATCAGACTCGAAGCTCAACCTACTAGGCCACCATACTAGCCTAATAGGCCACCCAATCTAGCTACAAATCAAAGCCAAGTAAGGCCTCCCGCTAATAGACCATTTCAGCCCTATAAACCCAATGTGATCGTTTCTAAAGCATTAGTGTCCACCAAGCAAAACAACATAGCTCAAGAGTATGATTGGTGTTTCCTGCATGAACCTCACAACCAATCTATGTGCTTATGGTGCTTTGAACAAGCCTTCATGGTGACAACTATAGAGGGTGAAGTGAGTCAAGAAACAAATCAAAACTTTGCCCTAAAGGACAAAAGATATCTTTCATCCCCATTTAGCATCATTGATCAAATGAAGAAGAAAAATGTGAATATATCAATGGGAATCTTTATCCATCCTAGGCCAAAAAGATCTTCTACAAGCTGCCATGAAGAATTGGTCGACTTCGAACCAGCAGGTCCATATGCGAGAGAATGTCCTCACAAATGTTGTTCAGCCTGAAGGGAGTCATGGAGGACAACAAGGTAAAGTTTTGAAGCCCCCTCCATTCTATGTTTCATTAATCATTGGCAATAAACTAGTACACAACTGCATGATTGATTCTGGGGCAAGTAGTTATGTCATGCCCATAAGCAAATGCTGATCAACGTTGGGTATCCAATATGAAGTCATATCAAATGGGGTAGTGCAATTAGATGGGATAGTAGTAGCAATGGTGGGAGTGATTAAAAGTTTGAATCTTTTGCATGCATGCCCCAACATTACCGTTTGCAAGATGTGGTGATAGATTTTCCACCACTCTTTTCCCTTATGCTTATATTTCATGCAACTAGAATTGGAGGCTCATTGGTCACACATGTTGTTTAGAACAAGATATGGTACTAAGGTCATAATCATATCGAACCAATTGCAAACTTTCATATTGAGCCTCATACTCCAAGCCAAATCAATCAACTAGTCAAGCATTTGATCAAGAATATTATCAAGCAATGATGAATTTGACACCAAAGTTAGAAGCATCCCAAATTTGACTTTGACGAATGGGCAAGTAAGGTACATGCTTTTGATCCCTCTAAGAAGTAGAAGAATTTGAGCTAGGAGTATATTGCATACATGAAGAAAACTAGTCTATTCCTAGATCACCAAACCAAACCATAAGGATGACAATGAGGTATGGAAGTTATTTTTGATGGATCAAGGAGTAGGTGCGCAGGAGGAGGAGCTATGATTTTTTCACCTCAAGGAATCAAATATTATTCAGCTTTTAGTTTCTAGTTTTAATTTTAAACAACACAATGAATATGAGGCCTTAATTCATGGACTTCATTGGGCAGGGAAAAAGGGCATAAAGAACTTGCAGTGTTTAGAGATAGTGAGCTAATCATCAATCAAGTCATGCTACAAAGAATGAACTGTCAAGAAGAACTACAAGAATAGGGGTGGGACCTCGTTGAGGATTTCAAGCTTTCAATATTGTGTCCATACCGTGAAGAAAAATGAAGAAAGATTCACAATGGTTGGAGCAACATTTGATGTGGTTGAAAACATCAAAAGGGAATAAATGTAACCACGTATCGTCAATTTATTATAAGAAGAGGCTGGATTCTCGTAGGAATCAAGATAGATTAGAGCAAAGCAGTATGGGGATCAAGTAATCGTGCATTTCTGCATAAAACAAGATTCCCAAGGGTTTAGTAACATGAGTCTATCTTCAACCCTAATGACTAGTTCTGTAAGGAAAAGGTTAACATACAGGTCAAGAGAGAAGATTTAGAGCCATTCTCGTTTGGGTAAAGGCAAAACACTTAAAATTGGTAAAGTGGCCCTTTGAGCAGAGAAATCAGATTTCATACAAACTTTGCCAAGAATTTCCGTGATGTCTTCGCTTTGAGCTATGAATACTTGAGAGGATTCAATCCTTTGGCACAACATACCATAGAATTGGATCCATATTCTAAGCCTCTAATGAAGAAAGAGCTAAATAAGCTAATAGAGGCAAGCATTATATTCCCGATCAAGCACTCAAGCCGGGTTTTGAAACTTGGTTTTAGGAAGAAGAGTGGAGAAATACGTTATGTGTGGACTTCCGAGACCTCAATAGGCATCTCTCAAATACCATTACCCACTTCCTCAATGGAACAAATATTGCAAGTGGTGTCTGGTCGAAGAGATTCTCTCTCCTAGATCATGGCTATTCTGGGTATAATCGGATAATGGTGAAAGAAGATGACCAATTCAAGATGGCTTTTACCACCAAATAGGGCACGTATGCCTATAAGAAGATGCCATTTGGGCTATCAAATGCTAGAGCCACTTTGAGGCAATGGATATGGCATTCAAGGGATTAATCAATAAAATAGTTTTGATATATCTTGACAACATCACCGTATTCTCCAAAAATGCAGCAGATCACCTCTTTCATTTGAGGAAAGTATTTCAAGGTGTAGTAAGATTGGGGTTTTGAAAAAAAAATGCATATTCTTGGCTCACGAGGGAAAACTTCTAGGCCATATTGTTTTAAAGGAGGGATTGACAATTGATCCAGAAAGAGTGAAGCAATTGAAAGTTGCCATTGCCAAGTGAAGGCTCTAAAGCTTCTTGGGAAGGATCAATTTTTTCCATAGGTTTGCTCCAAAATTTATGCTTCTCGTAAAGCCAATAACATTGATGTTGAAGAAGAGCATAGCATTTAAGTGGACATCGAAGGCAAGGTAAGTTTTGAGGCAATAAAAGAGGCTATATCTCAATCGACTCTCATCAATCCTAACTTCCAAGGACTTCATGTTATATGCCTTCGGTGGTGGAGACACCATTTCTACAATCTGGTAAAGCAAACAAGGATTAGAACAACCAGCTTACTTTCTTCTCAAGGCTTGGAGGAATATGAAAATGGTATTTTCAAAGCATTGCGGTGATTTGGAAAAGAAATTCAAGCACCTAGTCTCAAACAACAAGATCCAATTGTTGTTCTCTCATGGGAGTCAAGGACTTCCTTCTAAATAAGGATTTGAATGAGAAATGTGGGATGGATAACCCGTGTCATGGAATATGACATCGAGATCAAGGTCATGAAACTAGTACGTGGAAAAGGACTATGTGAACAACTAGCTTTGAGTTGGAAGCGGTGTGATGAAAAAGAGACCTGCCTTGTCACTACAGGATGGTCAAGAATAGGAAGAATGACGTGCTCCGGCCCTTATGGACTTAGAATATGATACACTTCCTATAGATAGGCCTATGCCCTCTAGAAATGAGAAAAGTAAAGAGGAGATACTTCATATTACAAGCCATTCCACATGTGTTGGTTGATGGTGTTTTGTTTTTCAATGGAGTTCTATTAAGGTGCATTGGGACAGTCAAATTGAGAGGGTGTTACAAGATTTTCATGATGGAATTCGAGGACATTTCACCCCATGGGTAATAGCTCTCAAGATAATGAAGGCATGGTATTATTGGCCCACAGTGTTCAAAGGATCGCTATACATGGATAAGAAAGTGCAAGAAATGTGCACTCTTCATAGGCAAAGAAAGACTAGAAAACTTCCATTGCACCCGATTTTGGTTGACCAACCATTTATGTAATGGGGATTGGACTTCTACCGGGTCATCAATCCAAAGTCAAGCCAAGGCCACAAGTTACATTTCACCAAGTACTCACTCAAAGAAGTAAACGAGTCTAACATACTAGACTTTTTATGAAGGAATAGTAGGTTCGTGTGCCAACCACTATCATAGGATGCATTGGCATTCATAGGTTCCAAGATTACAAAATGGGCTGTCAAGAATGGAATCTATTTGAGTACTTCTTCAAACTATTACCTACTGGGTAATGGACAAGCGAGAGTCCATGAACAAGAATTTCCTAAGAATCATCGAAGGAACTGGATGAAAACCAAAGGACATGGCATACCATGCTAAAATCAGCATTATGGCTCCGATAGAATAATGCCAAAGAGGTCTATAGGTAGTTCTCCTTACAAGTTGGTCTATGGGAAAGAGGCAAAGTTGCCTATATCATTAGAATTGCCTACATTGGAGCTCTGCGAAGTAGTTGGAGTTGTCTCGAGTTCGAACCAATGGAGGCAAAATATGAGTTGATGGAATTTGAAGAAATCGTAGAACATGCGTTGGGATGATTGAGAAAGATCAGCCTTAGTAAAAATATGGTTTAATAAGAAGGCAAGAGTAAAGACCTTTTGTGAAGGGGACCTAGTCTGAAATGGGATGCAGATCAGACAAAAACAGAAGGAATTCAAAGTTTGATGCCATTTGGAGTGGCTCCTACATGGTCACTATAGATGCAAAATAGTAATGCCTTCCAATTATTTACATGGATGGAGAAGAACTCCGATTCGGTTAATGGAATCTATCTTAAACAATTCTACTAAAAGGAAAAAGTTTACCTTGTAAATATTAGCCTAGATTTCATTCCTCTAAGTGCGTATGCACATTGTCTTGTTGTAGTTAGGTTTCAATTTCCCTAAGTTATCAAGCACAGTTTTTTCTCTCTCAAAGTTGAATTTCTATAGTTTAAGCATGCTCTCGGAGAAGGAGTTGTATGTCATCTCAGGGATCGGAGATCAAGTTGGTTTCACTTATGACTCCATGCCCAATGGATTCCTAAAAGGCAACCAATATTCTAGGCAAGTGATATTGAGTTGCCAAATTGTTGTATATATCTCAATGGGTAAATATAGACAAACGAAAGAATATAGAGATTAAAGAGACTCAAAACCCAACATTTGTTTTACGTCACAAATTCACACCTCGTATGTAAAGGGTGCACAATATAAGGTGTCGACAAGAAGAAATTTTTGCCCAAGGTGTAGGTAATGGGCGCATGACATAAGGTGTCGACACGAAGAAATTTATGCCCAAAGTAAAGGGCACACTGACTATAATCGACACGAAGAAATTTTTGCCAAGGCAGAGTAAAGGGCACACTGACATAAGGTGTCAACACGAAGAAATTTACGCCCAAGGCGTAGGTAAAGGGCACACAACATAAGGTTCGACACGAAGAAATTTGTGCCCTGAGAGTAAAGGGCGCACGACATAAGGTATCGACACAAATAAATTCACGCCTTAAGTTAACAGAAGGGGCACGACACAAGGTGTCGACATGAAGAAATTCACGCCTTAGCGCAGTAAAGGGCACATGACATAAGGTGTCGACACGATGAAATTCATGCATAGGCCTAAAGGGTGCAGTAAAGGGTGCATAATTACACGAATAAATTCGTGCCTTGGCATAGGTAAAGGGCACACGACATAAGGTGTCGACACGAAGAAATTCTTGGCACATGTAAGAGTATGTCAACATAGGGGTGGATTCACCAAGGATCTATTTTATGAGGAAAGGTAGCACTTTGTAAGTAGTTAAAAATAGGCTCATACCATGGGGAATAAAGGGCAAAAGACTTCACATGCCAAGTATCATTCGCCATGTCATATGTAGGTTGACGTATATTTTCATAAAAGAAAGGCATACCATTATTTTCTTATGGGATCCCTAGTATAGAACCCACTATTTCTATTGATCTCTAGTCAGATCGGTTGTATGGCCTTTAAATTTGATCAAAGGTGATGCCCAAAAAGTATTCTTTCAAATTTTCCACCAAATTTTTATATGGGATGAGTTTATCATCATTGACATTGTACTCATCGTTAACTTGTTTCATAATCATTTATGATTTTCCAACGAACTTAAGTTTGTGAATATTCAATTTTATAGCCAACTTCATCCCAACAATGAGTTCCTCATATTCTAAAATGTTATTTGTGCAATGAAAGACAATTCATAAAGCTTGCGTTATGGGGTCTCTTCAAAAAGTAATTAGCACTTCCGAACCATGGAAAGTTAATGATCCATTAACATGTACTTACCACATGAAAGATTATGTAATATACATCAGTGGTGTATCTGGATGATCCAAACTTACAGGATATGTTCTAGGTAAAGGTGATTTTTCTAATTGTTTGGAAAGCAATTGTCCTTTAACTGACTTTTTGGTGTACATACTCAATGTCAAATTCACTGAAGCGGAATGATCCAATTAACCATTCTACCCTTAAGGGTGGGTTTTGACAATAGGTGCTTGAGTGGGTCAACTTTTGATATAAGTCTTATTTTATTATTCAATAGGTAATGACAAAGTTTTTGGAAAATAAAAAATGTAGTCAGATAAGATTTTTCAATTTGAGGATAGTTGAGCTCATAGGAAATTATGGTATGACTGTAATAGTACATAGATTTATCTTTTGTTCTTCCGTCATATTGTATGACAAAAGCACCAATAGAAAATTGGGTGGCAAAAATTTATAGAAAAAGTGGCTCACCGGGAGTTGGAGGCATAAGGATAGGTAGGTTGGCCATGTATTGTTTAAGCAATAAAAATTCCTATTATTACTCTTGTCCCCAAATAAATTCAACATCTTTCTTAAGAAAATGGGCGAATGATTGAAATTTGTTAGCAAGTTGTGCGCTTGTTTAATATTCTTAGTAGGAGGCATTTATGTAATGGAGGTGACTTTTTCTAGGTCTACCTAAATTTTTCTCCTTGATATAATGAATCCTAATAACTTCCCTGATAATACTCCAAACACACATTCATTTTTTATTCAATCTGACCTTATATTCTCAAAGGAATTCAAAGATACCCTAAAAAAACTTTAGGTGGTCTCAATAATTTCATGAATATTATCTACGTAGTCCTCCATGATGTCATGAATCAATCATGGAATATCACTATCATCACCCTTTCATAGGTTGCACTAGCATTTTTGAGTCCGAAGGGCATTACTTGATAGATGAATACCCCCCAGTGGGTTATGAAGGTTTTCTTGTGTTGATCTTCTTCCAATATCTTAATCTTATTATATCCATAAAATCCATCCATAACATAAATCATTTCATATCCTGTAGTTGAGTCGAAAATCATGTCAATATTGGGCAAGGGGAAATAATATTTTGGACATGTTTTGTTTATGTCTCTAAAATATGTGAAAATTCTAATGCCTACAAGTTTCTTTTGTACCAGAACTACATCTGATATCCATTCCAAAAATTTAATAGGTCTAATGAACTTTGTTGCTAGAAATATTTGTAACTCTTCTTTAAGAAGAAGACTTATCTATGGATGCATTTTTATTAGCTTCGCGTTTGATGGGATTCGTGTCTACATACACAACTAAGTGTTGAACTATTGAATTTGGATCTAAGCCTAGAATATATATATAACACCATGCAAATATATCTAAAAAATCTCTAAGAAATAAGGGGAATGTATTTTACTCTTGTGCTGAGAGTGAAGCTCCAAACTTGACTATCTTTTGATCTTCTTATGTTCCAATGTTCATGTCAATCGTTTCTTCTACCAATTTTTTTACATATCCTCCATACGTGTAGGATTGGGAGGAAGGTTGATATCTTCTTTAAGGGTGTCTTTATGATATTTTAACCCTTTACACAGTCTACTTTTCTTGTCCGTTGATTTTTATACTTTTTTTTCATCCAACACCTCAAAGAGGTTTTCACTGTGTGAATTGGAATTTTTATTTTGTTGAGGCTTTTCATTGGAACTTTTTACCTCACTTTTTCTTAAGTTTTTGACCACGAATCTCATCTTATTTTCCAAAATATGTGCATTTATCTAATTCAATGCAGAAACCTTTTTTATGGTCTCAAAATTGAATTATATCTTGTATTCCCATGAATTATACAATGGCCTCATCATTCTTAAAGAGGTCTAATGTCACATGATGTTGTTGGTCCCAATCGACAAGGGAAGGGTAGATAAGTTAAATTTTAGGTTCAGTGGGGGTTAAGGTAAGTACAATGGTAACCATGAATAGCTTCATAGAGGCAAGATCCTAATATTGGCTATAGTGGGAATTTTTGTGACTGCCTAAATAATTAAAGCTATAATTACACTCTAATAGGTAGCATCTTGATGATTAGGTGGGCCCATATAGGTAAATGCCAATACTATACCACTCTATTTTGAAATATGGAAGTGGGACTGGCTCCCTTGGTCCTTGCTCATATTTTCCACATCCTAGGCCTTTGTAGCCCATAGAATACATCATTCTACTAGACTTCTCATATTCATGACTTTTTTAGCAGGTAGGCTGAGTGTCTTTAAGGAGCTAATTTCTAGGTGGGTCCAACAATTTATCTTCTACAAGTAATCCCCCATGTAGGAATTTCCCAATAGTTCATTCATCTCTAGGCCGCTTGAAATGATAGTTGGGCCTTCCTCTTGTTTTTGGTGATAAAGATAGGTCTGAAACCAGGAGATATTGTTGCACATTGTATTCTCCATAACCATATTCCAGAATTTTCATCTCCCATGAATCAAAGGGAGAGGTAGATGTAGAATCCTCACGAGCACAAGAACTTAGGGAGTCTAAATCTACCTATGATTCCATAGCTTTTGATTGAAGGGGAACAACTATATCCATGGAAGGACATGTATATGTAATCCTATGAGAAAATTTATTAAAATATTTGTAGTGAGAAAAGGGTTCTAGATCTCCTTGAATGGTAATAGTGTATCCTTCATTTTTACTTGATGCATTGATGGAATTTTGATGGTATGTATTGCATGACATGAATCCATGGGCATCATTGAAGAATATTATAAGGAAGTTCCAAATATAATACGTGATAGTTCATGTGGTGACAAGTTCATCCTACTTCAATCAGTAATGTGATTGTTCAAGATGATTCCCGCTCTACATTTTTGTAAGTTGTTATGGTAATGGCATGGGACTCTAGATCTTCCTCTGTGTGTCCCAACTATTTGATTAGTTTCAAGGTGCATATATTCAATCCTAACGTGTTTTCCACAAGCACTGGTTTATCTTCCGTGGGTAAAAAATACCTATATATATAAGGAAATATTATGTGTGTGATCTTCATTAGGGATTTCCTTGTGGTTAAATGATATTGTTCGCTTGTTGGAATATTTACAAATGCATCATGTAAATGTGAAGGGTCTACTTCCATTGGAACTCCAAACCCCGGAGAGTCTTTATATAGGATTTATTTGTGTACATTTGATATCTTAAGAAGATTTAAAATTGAAATATTAGCAGAAGTCTTATCAAATTTCTCTAGGATATTATATGGACCATCCTGAGGGGTAGATAGAGGAGGTTTTAATATCGTGAGATGAGCACGCATTATTAATGCAACACAATATTTTACCTTGATCGTAATGGTATTCACATGCTGTTACAAGAGTGGACACATCCAATAAGTGAGTTCTAATGATTATTATCACTTTTTTATATAGATAGTTTGCGGATTTGTAGCTTTGGGATGACTCACCCTGATTTGGTTTCTTCGCATTTGGTTTACCATGCTTAGGAATGGTTCTTTAAATATCCCCATCCTTTTGTTTGGCATTTGATTTCTCTCTGGTGTGTCAACTTCTATTTATCCATTATCAATGAGATCTTAGATGTGACTTGAGTTGTCTTAGGAATTTGTCTATCTTGTGTCCCTTTACATGATGAAAATCAAAATATTGATGCTCCTTATAACAGGATGGTTTAGGATAACTTTCATCAAAATGTTTTGTTATAGGATAAGTCACCATGTGAACTACATCCAATTGTTTCAATATGGCAGACTAAAGTCTCATTAAGAGGTGTGAGCATTCTACGCTTTGGTGGTGGTTGAATTGGTGATTTTTTTAGTTTAAATGGTTGACCAAATTGGACCATTTGTACTCATTTGGAATCCATGATTCTGTCTCCCACCACGTTCTTGTTTTTGTTAAAAATCTTTTACTTTTCTTTTGGTTTGGCACTTTGATATCGTCTTTTGAAAATGATTTGATTCTTCCTTTTATAATGAGGGACTTTCTATCTATATGAACTTTTCAATGACCTATTCAAAGGTACAAACACAATGTGTTTATAAATGAAAATGGATTTTTGGGTTTATATTAGGCACAAATATGCTGACAAGTTTATTTTCAGGAAATGTGCAAGGAAAGAAGCTAGCTATCCCCGCCATATTGTAAGAAAATCACAATTTTTCATTAGGATGTTGTTTAGTACTACACAATTCTACCATAGTTATGTCTCTTTATATGTTATATTAGAAATTTCAAACAAATCTCTGTGTTAGGTTAGGCCATGTGAAGATAGACACATGAGGTAAACGAGTGAACCATTCAAACGCTTTGTTCCCCTAGACTCTTTGGAAAGAGTCGTATGAGGTAGTTGTCACTATATGATAGTTATTGGCATGCCATTTAAAAATATTTCCCTTTATACTTGTAAAAAATTTGCATGTCAAATTTCTTATGAAGGGTTAGAGCTTCATAGCTTTATCAAATGGATGGGAGCATAGCTCTTCGTATTGGTAATTTTTATATGCCCAACATTACTTTCTTGAAGGCTTATAAGTGTTGATTTCATGGATTATATTTCTTGTGTAAGTAATATTTCCTTAGTAGGAGAAGCGGGAATATATACGTGGTTGTATTTCATAGTTTATCCTTCTTTATTTTCCACGTGAAGTTCACTAGTTTTTAACTTAGGCTTCTCCTTATGTATATTTTTGTTTGTTTCCTTCTTTACATGAGATGTTAGTAAATATAATTGTCAAGTAAGGTTTTTGATTTGTTATTGAATATTAAATTTTCCTCAAGAATTTCTTCTTCCTCTTCATTGTGTAGAGATTGTTCCACTTTTTCATGTTCTAGTCTAAATCTATGTGGCATCTTGATGAAGGGAATTTTATAACCACCATATTAGCGTGTCCATATGTTGTATGTGGAAGTGTGTCCATATGTTAGGATGTCTTCCATGTTAATGAGAGGTTTTTCTACCTCATTATCTTAATTCGTAGGTGGTATTGTCTCGTTTCTATAGGCATTCTAGCTCCTAATTCCACCACACTCACTAGTACCGATCATTGTTTCTAAAACAAAATTAATCTAATAAGGTGGAGAAAAATTAAACTCCATGCATGGTGACCTTAACCCTATAGGGTAGGAGCATAGATTTAGCTTTAATTACTTTTTATTAACTCTCCTTATTTTCCCATAGCTATGCACTCCATTATATAGAAGCTGCATAGTAACAACTCTCATAACAATTTCTTTATCTTTACCTATAACCTTCTCAACAATATTTGGTTGTATATGAAACCAATCTACCCGAATGGTTTCAACCATTAATAAAAACATTGATAATAAAATAATATCTCATTGATTTATTATCTAACTTACTAATTTACTAATTCACTAATTACCATATATTAAATACTATTTACTATTTGTAATATTATATTCACATTATAATAATATTATCCATCATAATATTATATTCAACATATCTAATGGTCACACTATACAATATCTCTAACACACCCCCTTAGTGTGAATATGGGTAAGAAACTCCTGGAAACATCAAACTTGTCGACTAGCTGTTACTAATAGATCTTGTTCGCTAATGATCATCCTTGTCATATGAACATCTTCATCGATTGATCACCTTCCAACGAAGTACCTTCCACCAAAGTATGGTAGTCAGAGGACTATATGACAGTCAGAGGACTGTACATAGATGCTTTGCCCCTATAAGCTGAGTCAAGCAATTTTCTTCTTCCACACCAAATAGACACTCAGGAACTGTTGTTAGTCTATGTGAACACATTAAAATCAAAACATGAAAATAGTTTCACCCCCTTGTTTATAAACACACCACACAACTGAAATAGAACATCACCACATTTGTTTGTGACCCTCGTTGGTGAATGACGAGAGGACGCTCATTGTCCTCTTTCCTCCATTGCCTCCTTCCTCCAACAAGAGAAGAGTCTACCATAGGAAATCCTCGTCACTAGGATAGGAAAGTTCTTCATCAATTGAGTAGGCTTCCCAATCAGTTTCTAATTCATCTAGAAGGGATTTTTGATCTATCTTGTCATCAAGAAGATCATGAGCTCTCTTTTTACAATTCAGTATTACATGTCCATTATCATTACAATAAAAGCATTTTATTTTTCCATGTGAAGGAACCTGCTTTGGTTTATGTTTTTCCTTCTTAGATGAGGATCTATGTTTGTTTCTTACATATAGTAATTCTTCATGTTATTCATGACTACTTTGTTTTAACAATGTATAAATCACTCCTTCTAGACTAATAGTTACTTTACTCAAAGTAAATACAATAAAAGAGTAAAACAATAATCACTAAGCGATCGACCATAGTCATGGAAGATTTATTAAAGTCAATGACAATTTATCTATAGAGAATCACATCCCATTTGGTCATCGACATTTTCCCATTGTTCATTAGTGATCTTCCAAAGTGTAAACACATAGTTCTAGAATCTTAGATCTCGCACCAAAATTTATTTTTCCTTCTTCTCTATTAGATCCTTCTATGCAATTTTATCAATAGAAGAACATTCTCCGGTACCAAATGTAGGGTAGGAGCACAAATTTAGCTTGAATTCTTTTCTATTAACTCTACTTATTTTCCCATAGCTATGCACTCCATTATATAGGAGTTTCATAGTAACAACTCTCATAACAATTTCTTTGTCTTTACCTACAACCTTCTCAACAATATTTGGGTGCATATGTAACCAATCTACCCAAATCATTTCAACCATTAATAACAACATTGATAATATTTAAGAATATCTCATTGTTTTATTATCTAACTTACTAATTTACTAATTCACTAATTACCATATAGTAAATACTATTTACTATATGTAATATTACATTCACATTATAATAATATTATATGATAATATTATATTCAACATATCTAATGTTCATACTATACAATATCTCTAACAAAATCATCACCACTATGATCTAACATCTCCTCCAATTCCTTTCTCTATGGATAATAAAGGTCCGAGTTCATGAAAAATAAAGATATTTGACCCTTGTTGGTTTGAGGCTTCCCATTCTTGAGCTTACTTTGTTTCAAATTCTTCCTTTTGGCTCCCAATCTTGTTTTAGGGGCCATGATGAGTGAGATTTTTCACTAAGGTGTTTTGAATTTGTTGAAAAAGGATTGACCAATGTTATGTGAAAATTTAATAAAGTTGATAAAATGAAAATAGTTTCAAGAGAATTGAATGTCAAAGGATAAATGTGTCAAAGTGATTGTCTCAAAAGAGTAATTCAAAAGTGACAAGAAAGATAAAATCAAATAATATTTGGTTCCAGACCAATCAATCAAAGGATGTACTTGTTATCTATTGAAAGTGCACCCTGGCTGAGAGATGACAAAAGGGGTACTAAGCTTTCTTGATCTCTCACTTTCATAGATACAATGGAAACACCTTAGGTTTGTGGGTATACCTATTGTTTAGGTGAGTCTCCAGTATCAAGGAAGGTTCCTTATTGATGTATCCTAAACTATTCTTTTTAGTTTTGAGGGTTAAAAGATGACTGTAACTGAATTTTAAATGAGTGATACACCAAAATTATCGAGGGATTTGATTCATTATATACACAATAAAATTGAGAATTAAATTTAGATTCATGAAATAATGGTTTTCATTAGAATATTAAGGCAAAAAACTTTATATATTGAGGGATAAATAACAACAACACAAGAAGATAAACATGCGCATTCAGACTATGCAAAAAAAATACTAGATTAACAGCAAGGTAAGATGATTAATTAGGTTATTAAAATTCACAAGGATTAATGAAAATAAACACACCCTCTGCAAATAATTTTAAAGGTAAAAATAGTTCTCATTAAAGGAAAACTAGGAGAATGTTGTTTCAGCACTCCTATGTCAAAAAAGTCTTCCTCATGTTCTTTGCTAGTGCACACAATATATAGCAAAATTATTCTCCCATCCAATCCTTAAAATAGGCTAAAATTTGTACTCACGTATGCATGCTAATTTAACCCCTTTATCATGAATAAATAAAGGAATAAAAATAAACATGTTGATTATAATGAGGCATTAATAGCCTTAGTTACAAAAATAAACTCAAGTCAAAGTGTAATTGACTGATCTATTTTTAATAAAACTTGGGTGAATATTTTTCTAAAATTAAACACTTGCTTTCTTTGCAAGTCTTATCCAATGCAAGTGCATGCTTTTGTCTTCTTCTACATGATGTGACACTTGTAATTTGGTCCACTTAAAATGATAAATTTGGCACTTTTACAATTCTACCCCCTTGGATGCACATGCAAAAATAATTTACCTGTGTAAGAAAAATAATGCATTCATCTTCATGCTTAGAAAAATATTCCTCCTTTTTTTGGTGGGCACCTTTGATGTGCACATGTTAAAATTCATCTTCTTTCAATCTGTGGGGCAACCTATGCTTGAATTTATCATTCAATGAAGTTGAGGTAGTTTTATTTGTTTAAGGTAATGTGATTATTATATATTCTTTATCCCCCTTCACAATTCATATGGCACATACTTTGGATAAGACCTTAGAAAAGGTAAAAATGATCAAGAATAGTTATTTACTCTCCATTTAGTAAAGCATGATAATGATAACAAGTATATGATTCCTTAGCCACCTCAGACTAATCCCTCGAACCCTTTTTGATCATCATTACACATAATATATTTTAATTAAATATCAATCATTTGATTGATCACTCACTTTGGATATTTGCGGCATATACTATAGTTTTGGCCTTTTTGATAAATCATTGTTATGACCTTTTGATTAATCAACATCACATGCTTTACAAGGTGGTTGGTATTTGTTTATTTTTGCATATGGTTTTAGAGATTAATCAGGTCAATGCAATGGTTTATTTGTTTGGGCCGGCCACCTTCCCCATGATGACTTGACCCTTCTGATGGTTGGTGGCATCATTTAACTCTAGTTGAGTTCTAAACTGTCGTTGTGTTAATTGCATTTGATGAGGACCTTTGATATTCGTCCCTGATGATCCACAACCATCGATTTTTCTATACTCGTGGTTAGGGTTCAGGATCTGTGATAAATGTTTTCAGTGCTCTATTAACTATTGATTTGTGTACTTCTTGATTGTGGATCGTTGATCCGCGGATGGTTTGCATTGGTCTTCGTGATTGATCTTTGGTTTTTTATGATTTATATTTCTTTAAATATGGAACATTGATCTTGAAATTGGTTGTTGAGTTAGGTTAGCATTTGAGAATGTTGGATCTTTTTATTTCATATATCAACCATTGATCTACTAAATATTCTTAGTTATGTTTTCACGAGGGAGTTTAGGGTTGGGTAAAAGAACCCGAACCAAACATTTAGTTCATTATGTATTTTTTGTTTCATAGGAGAAGCCTTGAAAATTTTTGTAGTCACCATCATTGATGTTTGATCTCTTTCATGAATTTTCTAAGCACACATTGTTTCTTATACCTCAATTCATGAGGCTCTATATCTATTAATACTTGCATATTTCATCA
>CM031240.1:717362492-717448306 GCA_018340775.1 Taxus wallichiana var. yunnanensis | reverse complement strand
GGGAAAATTGTAGTTTTATTTAGAAATATAATAATATACTAAAGTTTATCATAATTAATTTTGATATTTAAGGACTGGTAGCAATTTGTTGAATTCTTTGGGAACCTAAAAATTATGTTTGTTGCCTATGCAACCTAAAATTACGTTCTAAGTATGTAATTTCAGATGTAGAAATGCTATAAAACATTGTGATCCTATTAAAACAGGGATCAATTAATTTGTGTCACTTCTTTTACTATATAATGACAATATTTTAGTTTCAAGAATCAATATTCTTTTCCTTAAATTCTATAATTATGTGTCCATGATATTTATTCGTATATACAATAACTAAATTTATCTTCCCTAGTTTAGGTCTATGATTTTCATAGATAATCACATTTTAAAGTATCCTCTTATTTTAAAACTCCACCATTTTTGGATGAAGCAAATTATTTTCTCAATCAAGATTAAGTAATATTCAATTTGCTTATATGAATATGGTTTTTCTCCAGACTATTATTTTAATATTATGTAGATGGTTTACTGGAAATAGTAAAAGTGGAAACTCTTACGCAACATCTCAGAAATGAATGTTGATAAACTTCACAATCCATGCATTTCTCTCACAATTTTTTTTAAGGAACTCACCAACATACTCGTTACACCTAATATGGAAAATAGGCTAATGTTGGAAATCTTCCATGGAGAATGGTCATGAAGATATATGAAAGTTTCATATATTATTGTTATTTAGATCATTGTAGTCCTTTTAATCATGGAGTCACGTCTCACAAGTATACATGTTGTCCCAAGAAAACGGATCCAATAAAAGGTACATACAAGTGCATGGAGATCCAAACTTTGAAAGTATTACAAGTTCAAACTTTTCATGAACCAACATCCATATGACACCTAGCTTATTTTATCCAAATATGTACTTTCATGATGGTATTATGTTGACCATCATCTAAAATAACTTGAAAATTTGAAACTAGATAAGTTAGGGGATACTGCACTCACCTTTATCATCTACCTTTGAACTCCATATCTTTTACAAAAATTTGAAAACTTTTCTTTTCAAAACGTAGTCGCAACTTTTGTTTGTTTACAAGTATTATTTTTTCTTTCATAAACATGTTTTGAAGAAGTTAATAAGTAAATGTGCAACTTTTATTGCATATGATACTATGTATGTTTGTACTAAGGTTGTGCTTAGGTATGAGTTTAAATAAGCATTAAAGATATTGGATATTTTAAGGATATAAAATTTTAATCCGTAAATATATATTTATTTTATGTTTTTCTCGCTTGTTCATCATATGGACATATTTTTAGAAATTATTACGCCTAAAAGTTAATTGTATACCCTTAATTTTTTATCGATTGTGAGTATAGAAAAATTGATTATAGAAAAAATGAGCTTCTTATTCTTGTTTTCTTAGTTTAGATTCATCTCTGTTCTAAAGTTCTAGTTCCCATCTATTTGTTTCTCTGAATCTCGTAAGACGTGTAGTGTTGAGTGCGGACATTTTGTTTCCTGGGTGAGGCATGTTGTGGTCATATACACTCTTGTAAGTTGCGGTGAAGGACAAAAGAACTCCAGACAACATGGATACTGAATTATGGGTTGCATCGACCTCTGGACGACAAGATGATGACTGCGATGATGCATTCATGAATCATTAGATCTGATTCCAGTGAATGATGAAACACACATCACAGAAGAGGAGAACCCCATGCCAGGTTGGAAACTCCCTAAACTTCCTTACAATGAAGTTTATCAAAAATCTAAGTCATTTCATTTGATTGCTAGTACAACTATTAGATCTAGAGAGTCATGTATTCAAGTCAAGACCTCTGCTAAATCAGAGTATGATATACCATTAATCTCTCCTAGTGACTTGTAGTATTTAAAAAAAAGTCTTATCAATGATCTCATGAGGAAACAAACTGATTTGTAATGCTATATGATCATGCATGAGGATGGCTCCATCTTTTAGAGTAATGCATACACACATAATTGATAAAACTGTTCAAGGTGCTCTAGATGATCTTTTGTGTTCTGAGAGAAGATCAAAATGTCATCAATATAAACAATTAAAAACTTTCCAAGGTGACCAAAAATCTCATCCATTTTATTTTGGAAAATGGAGGGTGCAGTCTTAAGACCAAAAGGCGAACCTTCCATTCATATTGGCCACCTGGAATGCTGAAAGTAGTTTTGTATGTATCTTCTTTATTTAAGAAGATTTTCCAAAAGCCTGATTTAAGATCAAACTTGCTATAAACTTTACTACCACTGATTCGAGCCAATAAATCATCTTTGCTTGGAATAGGATGTTGACAGGCAGTATATATTTATTAAGTGGTTTATAATTTACCACTAACTTCTTCTTTCCTCTAACTATCTCAAGGCATGTCCATGGAGACTTAGAAGGCTGAATGAATCCTCCTTTTAGTAGATTATCTATTTCTGCTTGACATTCAATTTTCTTAGAGGGAGGCATTCCTATATGATGAGCCTTAAACTTGGGAGAAGTGGAAGTTTGAAAATCTAACTGACAGAAGTGCTTCTTCCTATGGATAAATGCATGAGGATTGTCAGAAGTACAGTCAGTCTTAATTTTATTGATGATGGCTTCAATGGAAGAGGTATTCATAGAAATAGACTTATGTAACTAGTCAAGATTAGAGGCTTTTTGAGGCTTAGGTGCAGAAGGCACAATGGACTGGTAAGTCTTCAATCTAGGTATAGATCCTTGGGGAAAACGGATCTCATCTTGGCTAATGGTATAGGGCATACAATTATTGAGATTGTCTGAACCAAGCAACATATCATAATGCAGAAGGTCAAATTGATGAACTTTAAAGGTAGTTTTTATTTGTCCTAGCTGTATAAGAATATACGCATAGCAGGTGGGAAAACACTTTCTTAGAATCAAAACTTATTTGTAATGGTTCTGTGACCCAACAGTCTCTAGGGATGGCATTAGCTTTTAACAAACTAATTTTTTCACCGGTATCAATCATGACATCTAGAGAATAAGGCTTTATGTTGGGAATACAAATTTGGATTCTACAGAAAGGATTGCAGGAGGTTTTTACAGTGCTTACCTCTGCTTCATGTTCTACTTCATACTGGTCATAGGATTTTTCCATAATAAGCCTATCAATAGCTTCTTCAGTAATATCTGGACTGGAATCCACTTCTTCTTCTTGGAGCAGAGCTTGGAATTCTTCAGTAGCCTTCTGATTGCTCGCTCTAGAAGGGATAAATTTTGTTGTCTCTAAATTCTGCATTCTGGCGTTCCTAGAATAGGAACTGGAGGAGAGTCAGAATCTGTGGTACAGGGACCATGCATTCTTCTTCTTCTTTAGGGAACAAGAATGGAAAATGTTGTGATCGAAATTCATAACCTCTCTGGTAATGGATAATCTCATGCACTTCTTTGTCCTCGACCTCTACCGAGGGAAAGAGCAAAATGATAGGGATATTTTTAGGAGTAGGGGAAAATTTCTAAGCAAGTCGCAAGTCTTCAACTTTTTCTTGTTGAATCTTGGCATCAAGTTTGTTTTTGAGTTCATAAAGCTGAGACAAAAGAGAATAATGGCGATGAACCATTTGAGGAGGACAGGCAGCGAGTTCTTCTTTAATCTGATCCAACTTCTGTTTAAGAACTATGGAGCTAGGTGGGATGAACGGGTGTTCATATGAGCTCCTTATCATGTTGCAGTGAAATGTTGGCAAATAATCATAACCAAAATAAGAGTCTCAATAATTCCTTCAGAAGAAGACTCTGTGATCTGTTGGCTGCAACTATTAACTCTAAATATTCAATATCTGATATATAGCTTTCTTCATCAGATATTAAAATATAATCATCTTCATCAAGATGATGTTCCTGAACAAAATTAACTTTGGCCTTTGCTTTGGCCTTCTGTCCTTTTTGTGGACAATTCTTACTATAATGATTTCCCTTACAAATAAAACATTCTATGGATTTAGACTTAGGGAAATACCTTTTTCTTCTGAAGAACTTTCTTCTGGGTTAAACAGATGGGCGTTCCATACAATCACAACATTTTTTCTTGCCTTTAAACTTTCTCTTCAAGCTTTTATGCTTAGAGGATTTGGGTGCAGAGCATCCAAATTGATTAGCAACATGAAGCTTACAAAACTTAACTCCTAAAGATTTTTTTAGTTTTAAAGCTTCTTTATTATGTTGCTTCTCAAGACAAAGGCGTTGATTAGTATCAGTAATTATTTGATTAATACGACCAAATGTCATATCTTATTTTGAAAGCCCATGTATTGCTTTTTTATATTCATTGGAAAAATATGGTAGATAGGATTCCACATACCTTAGCTTTATAGTAGAATTGAAGGACATGCCGATTTATAGAACAACTTTAGCATATAGCACTAGTACTCATTAACTTTAGTCATGTCACGTGATTTGTGCTCTCGGAATTCTATAGTATTGAGTCACTTCTCATCATTTATTGTGCCAATGAATTCAGCTATTATGGCAGAGTGAGACCGGCACTCTCCTCCACCAAAGGTGATCATTACCATGTCCTTCACCATTTATAATGGTGTCTTGCTTTCTAAGGAATGGCATCCCACCATTCTTTGAGGATGCCTACAAATCCATTAGTAATAACACCTGACACATCTTTATCATGCTTTGATTGAATTACAGGACTTGTGTGTTGGCCCAGCCAATCATACCATGTATCATCTCTCTGATTTCATCAGATTTGCATTCAATCTTATAAAAATTAGGTCAGTAAGTTTTGGGTACGCATTGTAGAATGCAAAGAAGGATTAATGACTATAATTTTATTGATTTATATACTTTCACGGTCAATATTTTTATGAAAATATTTAATTTTGTGAAGTAATTTTTGAATAACCCAAATAGTAATCGATCTTCTATTGACGTATAAAGTGAAATTCTATATACTTTTTAAAATCCATTTATATGAGTAGTATTCTTGACATGATTAGGTAATATCAAGGAACTCTTAGAAATGGTATCAAATCAATTCAGGGCCAAATTAGGAATGTTGGGAAAATTATTTAAAATAATTTGTTTCCATATTGGTGAAAAATAATATAATTATTGAATTAATTTTTGAATGTAATGCCAAATGTAAGAGAATTTATACTAAATTTTACAAATTTATTTTTCAACTTATGAATCATGATGTTAGTAACTGTTAGTTTCACATAAGTGATTATTTATTAGATTGAAGTTACTAGATGTCATTTCATTTCAATTGGTGTTCGATAATCTAAGACCTACTAGAGACCGAGTAATCCATGATATTGTATACAAATCTAATTGTCTTTGACTAATCGTTAGGAAGATAAAAAATGATTAGACATTTTAGAATCTAATTATCTTGGACTAATTGTTCAAATTATTAAAAATTATTATACATGCTTTGTAGATGAACCCTACTCTATTTTAAAAATATTCATAAAGCAAACAAATTAATTTTTCATCTTTGACTCAAAATTTCCAAACGCATCCTTCATCTTCATATTAACATTGTTATTTTATGAGTAAGATAGTTTTAAATTTTACATAGATATTTTCATGATTCATAAGAATTATTACGTAACTAGAAAAGGGATCTATTGGCTTCCCCACCCTTGAAACTTTGTATCTTAAATACATATTACTGTGAATAAAATTTAGTATTACATTACTAACTAAAAATTGGAAACTTGAGGACAAATATATTGTCATGATGACATGTGACCCAAAAATATAAACACAAAAGAAAATATGGATCTTTAAATATGATTGAGATGACCACAATATTTTTCACTAGCTAGATTTACCTCTTCATTTACACAAATTTGCTACTGTAGTATAGAGGACATAATTGAAGAACTGAAGATGCAAAGAAATTGATTCCTTCTAACATGAAACTCAATAGAATCATCCATGGCCCCTAAAAAATACATTATTTGATTAACATAATATTTAGACATTCCTATCTTGATGAAACTTGTACGTAAGAGATGAGGTCCACTTAAAACATTCAAGATTTGAGTTTTTCCTTCATTAGAGGCCAACCAATATATTATCCATATTCCACCATGAAAGAATGGTATTTTTCCTTTTCCTCCAGCTTCACATGATTCTAAATTCTTCTTGGACAAAGCCATAATAAAAATATTATTTTTGAAATAATAATATAATTTTCATTCCTGTCTTTCAGCCTTCTTTGTCAAATGAGTAAAGGATTTTGTTAGTTAATCTGTAGGAAGAATTGTGCTTGATAGTCCTAAAATTTTATGGGCATAACTTTCCCACATATGTTTTTTTGAGATAGAAAGAGGTGTGACACTATTTGAAGAAAATATTCTAACGCATATATTTATAGAAATAAAAAGTGGAATAAATACTAGCTAGCCTAACAAAATAACCAAATTAGATACTACCCTTTTATGTGAAGTTCTCTATCGACAACTTATAATTTGGAAAATATATTTATAGACCAATTATAATCTAGACTCAGTGGCATAGAATATCGTGTGTAATAAACTTCCTAGTATATTTGCAATAATGAGTGATTATAAACAATAGACCTCGGAAAGAAACTTTTGGGAATACCAAAAAGTCTTAAAATAAAGTGAGAAGTAAAATTAGCATACACTTAAAACTTGTACATTTGACTAATTATCCCTATATATACAATTTTTCATGATTATGTGATCAAAGTATTTGGAAAAATTAGTGATAAAACATTAACTCATGTGAACTTGTTACTTAAGGATTATCTTGCTTTTAGAAAAGCATATATTTATTAAAATTTCCAAGATAGGTCATTAGTTAAACAAAGGAAGCATTTATAACAACTAACTAGCATGAATTTAACTTTGAATTCCCATGTTCTTCAAAAACGAGTGAGTAATAACTATAGGTATCTAGAAACTTGGTAAGAATATATCCTAACACTACAAGCACCATACAAACGTGGAATTTACTTATTTGTTTTCACTTCATAGGGAAACATAATTGACAAAAAGACCATATAATATTAAGGGTCCAAGAACCATACATATCTGGATTCTTCCTATTAGCTTTCATTTTTCACTCTTACATGGTTATAAATTCTTAAAAGCAAACAATATGCAAGGATATCAAAGATACCAAAGCTTTGACATGATTTTCATGATCAAATAAAAATTTTATATTAAGAAAATCATAATATATAAAAGGATTTTTAATAACCACATTAAATTATCAATAACAGTTATTGTTACACAATGCACCGCTTAAATTAGGGTTCATATTACTGATTCAATTTCCAATATATGATTAACACCAATTACTAGTCCTATTTTTTTAAATTTTTAGTATTTATGATGTTTTACTTGTAATACTAAGGGTGACTGTATGATGGAAAAGTGACAAGCGAGCATGGGAATCTACAAGTAACTCTTCCTTGCACCCAACCTCCCGAGGTCGTGTCGAGACAACCGGTGGGGATGGAATATATGTGGGGTATAGAAAAACTAATTAGGAAATCTTATGTCTTCGACATGCACTAATGGAATCTACGAATCTAAGGAAAAGAAGGCCCTCCTAACCTGAACCGGTGTGATAGATCGGTCGGTGAGGATGACTACTCGAAGGCTCCAATCAATATCGAGCTCTGGCATGATCTAATCTATAGGTTGTGGGATACGTGGAAGATAACCTGTGGGTGCTTCGTATATGTCTCCCGAAAAGGTCATGAAAATGGATGGTGGATATAAGGTGGATTATATGGGTGATTATCTGGTCTAGTCGAGAAATCCTTAGCTTGATTAGCTACTATGTCTAGTGAAGATAGTTGTGCGATAATGATTGGTGGAAGTGGAGAGGACCTAAATACTAATGTGCGTAAACCAGCATCAACATTTTATTGACTTGTGGGCCCGTTGGGTTATGGGACCTATGGATCACAACCGTAAGTTCGTGCTCATTGTGGACCTCCTATGGTCATGTGCAGAATCAATCCCTAATCCCTAATATCCAATAGTTGTATGCCTTTTCGGCCTCTACATTTAGAACTAAAAGTTGCACAATCTTCTGAGAGTACCTTACAGGCATTCTGGCAACTTCAATTCTTAAACTAGTGTCTATGTCAATGAGGATGTCTCTTGTGTCTGCTGTGGGACCAAAGGATCACAACCAAATGTTTACTCTCTTTCAATCCCTTCTATAGTCATGCGATATCTCTTAGGAAATTTGTAGTTTGGTTGGTTTATCTAAAATGTGTGTTCTTTTTCGTCTTCTATGTTTAATCCTCTTAACTATGAGTTGATTTTTTTAGGTTTGTTGTTGTTCGGAAGAACCAAATTCTAAGATTTTGGTCTATTAGTTATTGCGGAAACAATATTGGGTTGAGGCATGATTGGCTTGAATACGTAATCTCTCGGGCTCCTATGTCCCATGATTGTCATACGCAAGAAACAATATAAATTCTAACTAAAGAAAAGTAAACTAATTATGCAAAGTATATCCAAATATAAAATTCTCTATTTTTATATTTTTGACAAAATATGTAATGTTAAGATAACAACTATTTAATATATCTAGAAAATAAATACTAACCTAATAACAAAATTAAAACCAAACAAGGTAGCCGGTATAACTACTTTTCTGTTAGTTGTGAATCTATTCTAAATAACTAAATAACTGTCTAATTTAACTAAAAGATTTTGATCCTACCTCAAAAGTGAGGAACTGTCATCACCAATCAATGATAGGGAACTCCTCGTCTTATGATTATTTACTAATGCACGTACCTTTAGTTTGGTGGATGTAATCTGCAAACAAACAACAATAACACAAGAATAATTGACTAATAAAGCGGAATGAAAAAATCTGAAATATCAAAGCTAAAATTATTACAAAGTATATGGGAGAAACTTTAAAACATATATTTAATTTCTTCAATATTTTCATACTTTTTGACTAAAATAGGGGGGTGGCCTCTCTATTTATAGAACTTCCAGAGCTTATCCATTATCTCTAAGATAATAAGATTTAATATCATATTCCATACTTAACTCTTAAATGTAAGCTTATCTCTTAAGATAAGATAAACCTTATCATTTTACATGGGTTTCACATTTTTAGACTTTTTACAAATAAAATACACAATATTTATGACCTCACTCCTTGTCCTTATTACAATATAATATTCTAATTCCTAATCATGTAGACCTACTTCTCTAATTACCCAAACTTTGACATTTAACATTACCGGACCACTTACGAAAATCTTTTATTCTAAATAACTAACATTATTGGCGATCTATCGATTTAACTAAATACTTATTTTCCTAATCCTACCTTAAAAATAGTTATGAGGAAAATTTTAGAATCATGAATCATTTTCTCAAAACTATCGATCCCCATGACTTCCCGGTAATATCGATAATGAACGTAACCGAAATGAAGTAATTCACTACTCTATTTGGTATATTTTAACTAGAACTTTGAAAGCTTGAACCTAGATTTTGTAGAACAATGGTGAATCTGATTGTGTGTGGCCTTTTCCCCGAGTATGGTCTCCTTGTTCCTTCATGTGCTCACGTGAATCCAAAAAGTGTGTAATGCTAGCATCAACAGAAGTAGGTATTGGAACAATGGAAGCTTTGGATGTAGATTGAATACAATGTGAGTAGGAGAGGGATATCGCAAGAGAACAGAGCTTGGCTTATGCAATTTCTAACGGATTTATTGTGAGTCATACAACACAAAACATCCATAACCTAAAACTATCCTTCTTGACGAACAAAACCTACAACTCTAATGGCTTCATACTAAAAATGAAACTATTCTACCTTAATTGATTGTATGAAACAGTAATAACACTAGAATGAGAAGATCATGTGGCTTCTAAACAACAAAATAAGACTAACAATGTATGCAAAAAATGAAAACTATTGAATTCCTAAGCAAGAACTGAAAGACTAAACTATTGAAATGAGAGGATGAGGGGCCTTTTGCTTGTAATCAAACCAGCTATTTATAGAATTCCCATTCACCCGAAGGTAACTCCAACTAGGACTCTTTTACCATTAAACAATGGAGAAACACTATTACAGGGAACCAAAATCATAAATACAAGCAAAAATGGATGAGAAATTTGGTAAAAGCTGAAAAATCATGCAAGTCACAATTAAAGGAGCATGTTGGAAAACGCGTAAAGGATCGCCACCCTAAGCGGGCGGTGGTTACAGACCACTCACATGCTTGGGCAGTGGTTTCATCACTAAAGACAAAATGCAAAGGAAAAGAGGGGAAAGAGAAAAACAAAGCACGAAGAGGCTAAGCGGGGCATGCGGGATGTTAACGTACACTTGGAGAGCTTTTCTGGATCCTGAACACCGTGCGAGGATACCTGTATCATCACCAGGGCATGTTTAACATCATTTCAGTGGTACTGTACCCTACAATTTCAAGTACGTACATATTTCCCCCTCGAAGAATCATTTTAGCCATGAAGAGGTGTAAAAAGGTGGGTCAGAGTACGGCGGTCCTGAAATGGGAAGCTAGAAATTATACCTAACACGTCTGTGTGTCGAAATGACGCCATCAAAAAAATTCTCGCTACCTACAAAATGAAAAGAGGACTCAAGTGTAGATAGATAAAATAAATCGAAAAGTAAATACTAAAACAATATGAAGTGAGGACTCACCATTTGCACGGGGATAAGAACTTACCTCCATCGGTGCTCCAAACCTATGAAAAGGGGCATTCAAAACGAGTCAAAATGCATATATATATATATATATATATAAAATGGGACAATTTTCCTATTCATTTGTGCATGTCGATTTGATTTATTTTGAGCTCGGGGACCCAAGTTGACTATTTTTGATGAGAGTATATTCGAAATGTTCATGACGAGATAGTGATCATGCCTCATGCGAGCGGAACATCGACCCACAAGATCACAGGTTAGTTCTTCTCAATTTACCCTTTTTACCCCTAAAATGTAAAAATGATGAAATATTCGCCATGGGGGGATTATTTTTGAAAATATTAGTTTTAAATGTGTCCTTAGGGGGGGACGCCTAATGGGTAGGCTCTAATTTTAGTCAAAATGGTCATTTTTTGTGTTTTTGAGCATTGTTTAGGGCACGTGACCCATTTGGATTTGCGGGATAGGACCACTGCCCTGAGTAGGGTAGTGGTTACGGGACCGCCGCCTTTCAAGGTGGCAGTTACGGAACCGCCACCCCGCTCAGGGAAACGGTTCATTACAGAGTGTTAAAACAACACTTTTCTTGACTTGTTTTTGCATTTTTAGCATTCCTACATGTTTTAATGATTTTTCCAATGTGATTTTGATACTAACTTACACCTTTTTGCGTGTTTTTGGGTGTATGTAGAAGAAGGAGGAATATATCAGATGGAGCCGAGAGAGAGAGTGTGACTAGCTTCCAGTAGTGTTGGATGCACTTTCCTAGGCCAACTAGGATACTCTTCAGAGGGCTAACATATTATGTATATCACGGGTTCCTCATGTCGTGCCTTCTAGTCACATACTATGTGACATGTTTTCATATTGGGATGTTGATCGGAACACTTTCTAATTTCCAGGAGTCAGGGGTGAGTGGACTATCATCCTAAAAGATGTCTACCACATCTTGGGAGTCTTAATCATCGAGAGATTAGTGGCATGTGGGGTCACGAGGCTCGATAGCTCAGTGGGATACATATATGGGAGACACAGTTGACTCCATTGGTTCGAAGAAGGGGGTGAGGGTCCATTCCATTCCTAGCTTGCCTATCCCTTTGATTTGTCAGGCCATTATGGGGATCCTTTCCTCGAGATTGATCGGGGACAAGGGAGGGGACACCTTACTCTACTGCTGGTCCCCTATTATTACACAGATTGAGGCACATGGCCGGATTTATGCCTGGGGAGCTGATATACTTGGGACCACCTATCATGACTTGTACAAGGTGGTTCACTTACAAGGACAAGTCTTTGAGCCATCCGACCTTGGTTATGAGCTAGGTCTATGAGCATATCATCCCTTATGGGAGAGGCATAGAGGTGGTGGATCTTGAATCCATGAGGATAGCTAGATGGATAGAGATGTCAGTGCTTAGAGCACGCCACCAACCAATTTCTTCCCTGATGACTGATGATATGGAGGCCACACCTTATCAGGCCATGGCAAGGTTGTGGGGCAAGGAGACCTTCACTTTGATTTCTTACTCTATTATAGGGCAGCTTGTGGATAGGAAGGGGAAGGTAGAGACACACCCCTTTGATCGAGTTCCTCAGCAGTTCGGCCTTGCTTATGTTGATATGCTTCCCCCAGTGGTGCCAGTGTTCATATTTGTTCGGGTGGCTAGCGGAGGTCCTAGAGACTAGGGTTGGTCTATTGTTACTCCTAACATCCCTATTGCATCTAGGTGGGTGGTATGTGCCCAAGAGAGATTCGGTGCTCCTCGGGCACCTATACTTCGGATTTCCACTGGTCTTGCCCATAGCAGTGATGATCCTATCGATATAGACTTTGAGTTTGAGGAGTTCACAAGGGGAGAGACAGAGGAGGAGACAGAGGACATGGAGTTCAGCAAGTAGGGTGGAGAGGAGGATAGTGATCCTGAGTGGCACGAAAATTAGGAGATCTTACAAGCCGAGAGGGTAGAGAAGAGTGTGGAGAGGGTGACTCTAGTCTCGGAGGAGTTTCCCTCTCGGGACCTAGGGAGAGCATGAGTCCATATTAGGGTGCTATGTTGCCCCAGGACACAAGGAGGAGGACATCGTTAGCGGTGAATTTGTGGTAGGCATTAATCCTGGGGATCCCTCTTTGAGGCCTGGAGATCTGAGTGAGTTGTCACTCTTCTTTTAATACTTGTTTTTAGCTAGGATTGCCTTAGTTGCTATCTCTCCTTTTGTTCATCTTGGTTTTTTTATTTTGATTATTTTCTAATTTGTTTTCTCCTTTATTTGCAGAGACTAGTGATGAGTGGCGAGATTTGATTCTTCGGGTATGTGCTTGATACCACGATGATCCCCATGGAGAAGACTCACGCCAAGCTATCCATGGATGCAGGGAGCCTTCAAGCATGGTAGGCATAGTGATGTCTTTTCCTCATTCGGCATGTGGCATGATGTTGACTTCCCTCCATACCGAGTTATCTGGGTATAGGACTGTAGAGTGCCTATGAGGAGCCGCTCTCATAGTGAGACTACAGCTACTATTCGGGACCATGAACCCTCAGTGCACTCAGAGCACCGGCGTAGCCAGAGTCCTAGACGTCATCGTGTTCCTTTTGAGGGATCTCATAGGGGTTGAGAGGCCACTTGGCTCTTTTTGTAGTGACTCTTACTAGATTGTTTATACGATCATTTTGTATTTTCTGGGCTCATTAAGTGTTTTGACCATGCCTAGCGCATGATGGCATTGTACACAAACCTGATTATATGATATATATATATATATATATATATATTATATATATCTTTTGGATCTAGATCTCTTTGTACCTAGAGTTTTGTGATTCATTTTCACATGTATAGTAGATGTTTGTAAAATTTTCATTTTTATATGCTTTTCAGAAGGTATGCAATGGAGAAAAAGTGAAAAAATGTTTTATTTTTGTATTTCATGATGTTGATGTATGAAGGTGTGGAAAGTATGTGATCTCAAACTTTAGTTTCTATAAGCAATTTTCCGGTACTTCATATTGTTTTGACAAAATGTAATGACGAACTGGTATGATGCATAGATGTACTTGCCCCACTCCTAACTCCACGCAACTAGTAAGATGCGAGGGCTCACCACCGAGAGCTAGAAAGGGCACAAACTATGAGGTGTGTTGAAATGGTAATGATGGGAGATAGACAAAGAGTTGGTGGAACCAAACTAGGACGCTACAAACCTACCCTACTCAAGTGACTCCATAGTTTAGAATTTGACGTTCTTTGTAGTTTATCTAGACTTAGATCCGTAGATGGCCACCGATTGACAAAATCTGGTTTTTAGGGTTTTGAACTCTCTTGGAATTTTGGACATCTTGATTCATTTTTTTTTGACTCAAGATTTCAAAGTTTATTTGAACTATTTACTTATGACCTTCAATGTTTACTGTCGAGAGGACCCCCTACCTTGCCCCATGCTACTAGTAAGAAGCATGGGCTTATGACCATAGACAAGACATAGGCGAGTAAGGGCATTCCTATCCTTTCCCAACCCTACATCACTAGTAAGAGACGCAAGCTCATCACCGAAGGTTAGTAGGGCAAGGAAATGTGTAAAAGGAAATTTTTTTGTTTGATCTATATTTGACTTATTATTTGAGAAAAATGTCAGTATGTTCTTATTTCTAAAGAAATCTATATACGGGATAGATGTGACACCATGAAGCTACCATTAAGCCTTTGTCATATCTAGCTTTAATTGATGAAATAATTCTGAAATAGTTGATGATGTTATGAAAATGAAGAAGTATTATTTGAATGCTTTTACCAATGCTTTTAGAAGTTTGTAATGAATTTCCTGAGAATAAGTTCCTTGATCACAAAATTTTTATGAAACAAATGAAGAAAATGAACCTAACTACATGAAGATGCAATGTAGATATAATTATACAAATAGTGTTGGTTGCTTATGCGTAAAATTGTTTAAGATGTAAGGAATTGACAGCCACCAAATTCCTCACCTTCTAGTGTGCACAAGAGATACGCACCATTTCCATAGTCCTTCATGACTCTGTATGGGCCCAACCATTTGGGCTGGAATTTCCTTCCTTCACTAGTCTTCTTATCGATCTGGCTATCTAGTCTTAGAACTAGATCTCCATCATATATTTCTCACTCATAGACCATTTTTGTTATACTTCGGCACATCTAGTCAGCATAGACTCTATGCCACTATTCAACATTTAACCTAGCCTCATCTAGGCTTTCTAGTGTGGAGAGGCATGCATCTCTATAAGCTTCCTCATCCAGAATCCCTTGTAGTGAGATGTGGAGACTATGTATTTCAACCTCAAGTGGGAGAATTGATTATGCTCCGAATACCAATGAGAAAGGGGTTGCTCTTGTTGGTGTTCTTATTGAGGTTCGGTGGGCCCACAAGGCCGGATATAACTTTAAATGCCAATATCGTTTGTTTTCTTTTATGGTTTTTAAGAGAATGGACTTTAGAGTTTTATTCGTAGCTTCAGCCTGTCCATTGGGTTGAGGGTAATACAGGGAGGCTGTATGATGGTTTATTTTAAATTTACTACATAGCTCACAGACCTTGTCATTCTTAAAGGATGTGTGATTATCTGAGATAATGACTTGTGGGACACCATACCTGTAAATGATCTGGTTCAAAATGAACTTGGCGATCACGGCACATGGTACAATGGAAAGAAGAATAACTTCTACCCATTTGGTAAAATATTCGATGGCCGTGATTATGAAGTTATGTCCATCTGTTGACGAGGGAGATAATTTCCCTATCAAATCTAGGCCCCATGTAGAAAAAGTCCATGAAGTCGTGATTGGTTGTAGAGCTTATACATGCATATGAATCTCATGGGAAAATTTTGGCATTTATGGCATCTGCGTACAAACTCTACTACGTCGTGTTCTAGAGTGGGCCAGAAATAGCCCATCCGATGTATTTTGCAGTAACGGCATGACCACCAAAATGGCCTCCACATATTCCACTGTGGGATTCATAGAGAATATTCTTTGATTCTTTTGTGTTAACACACCTTAGAAGCATTGCATCAAAATCCTTACGATAGAGCAGCTTGTTCTATAATAACATATTTAGCTACGATAATGCTAAACCACCTTCTTTGTTGCGAGTGTAACACCTTCGGATACGTATGGTCCATGATAAAATTGATAATATCAGTATACCAAGGACATTCAGAGATGGGAGGTCTAGTTTCGATGTAATATATGCATTCATTGGGAAAATCTAGATCTACTAGATCACCTCCATCTAACGGGTTGTTGGCTAACCAATCTGTAATGATTTGTCCCTTAATGGACTTCTGGTTTATAAAATTTAATTTGAATTCACCCATTAAGGTTATAAAGCATCCAACCTTTTTAGACAAGGACCCTTGTGTGAGGAAAGTTCGTAAATGGTTTGTTTTTACAATGACCCTTGTTTCTTGATTTAGCATGTAATGTCTTAAGCATTTGGTTGCAAAGACTATGGCAAGGCATTCTCATTCTACTTGTGTATAATGTGTTTCATAATCGAGCAACGTTCGGCTAATAAAATAGATCACACATTCTCATTTATCGTCATCTTCTTGAGCCAACATGTAGGCTAGTGAGACATCTGTAGCTCATGAATATAAGATCAAAGGATGATCTGGTCTAGGTGGCATTAACGTGGGAGGAGACAATAAGAAGCATTTAACTGCTTTGAAGGCCTCATGGAATTCCTTTGTCCAAATAATGTAGTAATCCTTTTTCAAGAAATTGTTGATCGGATGAATAGTAAAACTTAAGTCCGAATGAATCTCCGGATTGCACCGAGCTTTTCGAGAAATGATCTAATGCCAAATTCATTTGTTGGTGGGATCATCTCAAGAATAGCCCAGATTTTGGCTGGGTCTACATCAAACCCTTGTGATGATATAATGTAACCTACGAGTTTCCCTCCTGTCACACAAAATACACATTTTTTTGGGTTTAGTGTGACTTTGTATTCGATCAAATGTGAAAGAATGATGCAGAGCACTTCCGGGTGATCACAGTGCTTCTTGGCCTTGGCCAACAAGTCATCTACATAGGATTCCATGATTTTGTGAATAAGATCGTGAAATATGTATGTCATTTCCCGCTGGTATGTAGTGCCAATGTTCTTGAGACCGAATGACATAACAACGTAGCAATAAGTTCCCCAAGGAGTTATAAACATGGTTTTGGCTTGGTCTTGTTCAGATATTCTTATTTGATTGTATCTCGAGAACCCATCCATGAGAGACAAAATCTCAAATCCAGTTGTTGCATCAACGATGACGTCAATGGATGGTAATGGGAAGTCATCCTTAGGGCATGCCTTGTTAATGTCTCAAAATTCTATGCAGATGCATATCTTCCCATTATTTTTGAGAATGGGGATGATATTAGATACCCAGTGAGAGTAATCGACCGGTTTGATGAACCCTACCTAGAGAAGTTTCATTACTTCTTCTTTCACCATGAGAGATACCTTGGGTTTCATTGGTCTCAATTTTTGTTTAATTGGCTTTGCATCTAATTTGGTGATGAGGTTATGTACCGCGATGTGTGGTGCAATTCCCATCATTTATTTATAATTAAATGCAAAAGCCTTTTGGTGTTCTTTGAGGATTTGAGTGTGTATTTCTAGTTTTGGAGTTAACGAAGATCCTAGTATCAATATCTTTGGTTCTTCCTCCGTTATGGTGTTAATATCAATTGTTCCTTTGATTAAAGAAGCATTACCTTCTTCAAAATCAGGTGTGAGGCTAGAGGTAGTTCCAGATCTTCTCCATTCTCTACCGCATATATGTCGAGTTCCTTTTGTGGGGAAGCTCTACCATGGGATTTCCAAAGTAAGAAAACGAATATGGGATTAACGAAATCTACCATATGATGGGTGAGGTGTAACTCTGCATAGGTGTTTAGGTAATCAAGAGTGGCACTATCACTATCAATGTGACCTATGATAGTAGATTTATTCTCATCTATATGTGTGAGAATAGGGTTTGTTGGTATTTTCTTTACTAATGGTTCAGTACGAAGTGATACTATGAAACTTGTATCTTATAACTCATTACTTGGGGTGAAACGTGAAGCTGAGGTTTCTATTGAATCCGCGTGAAGGTTCTATTCTCGTGGGATTCCCTCAATGGATATGAAGTTAAATCCTTTGCTCAAATCTAATACTGCTATTTTTTAGAGCTATAAGTGTTTAGCTCTAGTCTCATACACCTAAAATACTTGGTTTGCTACTAATTGTGAGTCTCCTAACACTTTGATGTCATTAACAATGATCCTTATAGCTATGATGAGACCAAGGAGGAGGGCTTTGTACTCTGCGCCATTGTTTGTAGGATATTTTCCTTGGGAGAAGTAAAGATCACACCTGCCCCAGCCCCATAATGACATCTAGCTCCATCAAAGTGGAGAGTCCAATATTTACTAGGAAAGATGGATGCTGAGACATTCTTCACATCTGTTTCTTCCATTTCAGTTACTTCTACCATTAAAAGTTCCTCTGCTAGAAGAGAACCAAATCCTAGGGTACATCCCATACCTGCGGAATCAAATGGTAGGAAAATTGGTAGATCTTGTTCTAGTAATTCAACAATTTTTGCAGTAGTTCCTGATGATACTATTTCTATAATGTTACCTTCATCCTTGAGGGCTG
The DNA here is from genome assembly GCA_018340775.1 of Taxus wallichiana var. yunnanensis. NCBI lineage: Eukaryota > Viridiplantae > Streptophyta > Pinopsida > Cupressales > Taxaceae > Taxus > Taxus wallichiana. The sequence goes on along the minus strand of CM031240.1, from coordinate 717,429,926 downwards.
GGATTCTCTTGACTAGGTTCGTAATTTCTAGTTCTATTATAGGTATTAATTTTTCTTCCGGTTTTGAGTTGGTTGGTTTGTTAAGTTGGTTTGTTGGGAGTTCAAACTTAGAGTGAATCCCTGGCCTTTTCTTTAGGTCTGATAGGTGCACATCGAATGGTTTTAGATCACCTTTTGCTATGAATATCTTTCCACAAGAATCTTATTTCCTGAAATAACATAGAAGGGATTGCCTTCATACGGTGTATCCATGGTCAGCCGATGATCATATTATAGTTGGTTTCCCGATCTATAATATAAAACTCAATGATGATTGTTTTGGGTCCTAAGGTGACTGGTAGTATTATAGTCCTAATCGATGTGGCTTTAAGGCTATCATAGCACCTAAGTGTATTCTGATTCATGGAAAAATTTGTTTCTCCATACCCTAGTTTTTAAAGGAAAGAGAAGGGGACTATGTTAATTTCTGCCCCATCATCAACCATTGCGTGTTTAACGTAATTGTTATAAACCCACACTTGTAAATGTAAGGCTAGATTTCCTCTACATGCAATCTCACCATCTGTTGGCATTTTGGTTACGTCAAATATAAATTCAGTATCCATATCCGGCTGCCCTGGAGGGTGGATATCAAAGTCTATATGGTTTACCTATGTTTCGGGTGGTGGAGTGATGTTAATTAAATGACCTAAACCTAATGCTTCTAAGAGAGCAACACTATGGGTAGGAGAGTTCTTCAACAAGTCCAAAAAGGAGATGTGAGAGAAGGTCTTTGTTAGGTCATTAATTAAATCATAGGCACCTATATGTTTTACTAATGTTTGTTGGATATTAACTAGCTCTATTGGGTAACTTTGATTTGGCTAAGAGGAATACTCTTATGTCCTTGTTATGGCTTCCATGTGTAGCTCAGTGTCTAACTCCACTAAACCGACTATCTTGGTTCATGGCTGATTTCCTAATTGCGGTGCAACAGGTGGATTTAGTGAAGTCGAGGCTTCATGATCATTGTTTCCTATCATTACACCCTTGTTTGTCCCATTTGGATTTAATTTGTTGTTATTGTGATTTGGGAGCAGATCATTGAAGATCTTGAGGGGTGCATTTTGAGGGGAGACTACCCCTGTGAAAGTATTTGGGATAGGTGTCATAGAATCTGTTAAGAACATATCTATGAAGAGTTGTCTTTGTTCCTATGGAAAACGTTGCATGAATTTATTGTAGTCATGACAAGTCCTAGTGTCATGGCATCAAATTTTGTGGAAACCATAGTATGAGTTGGGATTTTAACTCGTAGGTTCTTTGTTTGGCACGTGTTGTGGTCTAAAATTCTAATTAAACCGTTGACTATTAGGATTAAAGTTTTGTGTTTGTTGCCTTTGGTTTTGATATCTAGTTGAGTTTTGACTTGGACCACGTGTGCGGATCTGCCGCTTTTGTTGTTGTTATTGAGGTGGATGATTAAAATCCACCGCATTGATAATTGGGATAAATTGTTATTTCATTGATTATTGATTGGTGGTGGAGCATTTACAACATTAACTTTTTAGTCTAATCAGTCCTCCATTTTTGTCGCTCCACGCTTATTGTTAAGGATTTTACATCGTTGATTGGCATTTGTGGTAGTAGGCTAAGTTGTAGTATTTTGGTTGGGGATGATTAACCTCCCATTTGTTCCATATGTCTTGTGACCACTATCTATCATAGCTTGATCTATTCGGAGAGCACTCTTGAGCACCTCATCATAAGTTCTTAGTGGGAACTTCTGGACTTCTTCCTTTATCTCTCTGCTGAGAGAATGAAGGAATAAATCACATAGTTCCATCTAATCCATGTTTGGAGCACTTGTTGAAGAATAGAGGAATGTACTCCATCTTTGGATGAAATGAGCAATAGATTCATTGTGTTCTTATTAAATATGCAAGAATTCCCTGATTCCTATTCTCAACAATTTGTTCATGTCGAACACCTTGATGAACTCTGAAATGAGTTGTTTAAATCAATGTATTGAGGCTTCAGGTATTCTATAATACCAATCAAGGGCGATACCCTCTAAATTTTTTAGGAATATTTTAGCAACAAATCCATCCCAAGGGAGTAGTTCTCGAATGGTTGTGGCATAGGCCTTAATATGTGCATTCAGGTCTCACTCTCCTTTGTATTTAGGTAGATCGGGGAGAGGTCTTGAAAGCATGACACTTCATATAGTGAAGTCCAAAGGTTCTTTCAAATATTCTAAATAATTTCCTATCGCATAAGTTTCAACCATTGATGGTGCTTGCTGAGGGGGTGGAGGTGGGATGGTTTGTTGATATGGCGTAGCATATGCATTTGTAGGGACATAAGGAAATCCCTGTGGTTGATCAAACATCACGAGAGAAGAGAACATGTCTCCTTGTGGTGATTTGGAATACATGTTCAAATATAGAGGAGCATTTCTTAGGAATGGGTTGTTTTGTGTTAGGTTGGGAGGTATCGTATTCTCAATTGGAGTAGTGTTTGAAAACGCGGTTCTAGTTGGTGTTTGCTGTAAATATTGAAGAGGCATGCCTAATGTGCCTATTCCTGTGAGGAGGTCTACTTGGCTGGGATGATGTGGAGGATTGGAAGTTCCTCCTTACATGAACTGAGAATTTTGATTTTCTTGAGCAAGTTCTAACCCTCTAACTTTTTATACTAAAGTTGAGATGACTTCATTTGGCGAATTCATAGTATTTTCCCTTAGTGGCAGGTTGTTGTATATTTTGAGGTTGTATAGGCATATGGTACCCTGCTATGAACTGATCATTACCCTACCAAGTTCCATCGTGGTCTTTTCCCACAGTGTGGAGGAATTGAGGTGTTTCCTCAAAAAGAGACCTCGGGTTGTGTTTGTAAACCTCCTATAGGTGGGTACATACTTTGAGAGCATTGTTCACTCTTGGCATAACACACTAAATGTTCATCATCTAAAAACATATATGGATCATTTACCTGATTTGCAGTCTAAGAAACACCTGAGGAGATGAACCAGATTCTCCAGTGAGCGTCATGTTGTTCGAGCCTGAAGGCTCTAGTTGTTGCGTTTGAGTGCGTTGATCCAACTCCTATATTTGAAAAGAAGAACTATATCTAGTCTTTTGAGGCAGAGTTTGTGTTGAAAACCGGTTAGTTGAATAGTTGTCACCCCATGCTGAGAGCGAGGGTGATGGTTGTCTATTCAGTTAATCATAGTATGCTTCAAGACCTAGGAGAGGTCTTCCATATGCATCGAATCCCGACATATTTAGGGGGTATATGAATACCCACAGAATAATGGGAAGAAACGAAGATGGATAAAACTAAAATAAGAGTGTGAAAGTGAAGAAATTGTTCCGTCAATATCAGGTTCCCTAATCTTGGGGGTGAAGCTGATGTGAAGGCTAATGATGTGGAAAAGATGAAAAGTATACTAATTGGAAGAACATTTAGAAATATGAATCCAAACCAAGAAGTAGGAAGTTCACGTCGGGTTCACCAATTTTGTACAATGGAAAAGTGACAAGTGAGCATGGGAATCTACAAGTAACTCTTCCTCGCACCCGACCTCCCGAGGTCGTGCTGAGACAACTGGTGGGGTATAGACAAACTAATTAGGAAATCTTATGTCTTCGACGCGCACTAATTGAATCTGTAAATCTAAGGCAAAGAAGGCCTTCCTAACTTGAACTGGTGTGATAGATCAGTCAGCAAGGATGACTTCTCGAAGGCACTAATCAATAGCGAGCTCTAGCATGATTTGATCTATAGGTTGTGGAATACGTGGAAGATAACCTGTGGGTGCTTCCTATATGTGTCTCGACAAGGTCATGAAAATGGATGGTAGATATAATGTGGATTCTATGGGTGATTGTCTGGTATAGTCCAAAAATCCTTAGCTTGATTAGCTGCTACATCTAGTGAGGATAGTTGTGTGATAATGATTGGTGGAAGTGGAGAGGACCTAAATAGTAATGTGTGTAAACCAGCATCAACGTCTGATTGAATTATGGGCCCGTTGGGTTGTGAGACCTGTGGATCACAACCGTAAGTTCGTGGTCATTTTGGACCTCCTATGGTCATGTGTAGAATCAATCCCTAATCTGTAATATCTAGTAGTCGTATGCCTTTTCAGCCTCTACGTTTAGAACTAAAATTTGCGTAATCTTCTGAGAGTACCTTACAGGGTGTTCTAGCAACTTGAATTCTTAAACTAGTGTTTATGTCAATGAGGATGTCTCCTACGTCTGGTTGTGGGACCAAAGGATCACAAATGGATGTTTTCTCTCTTTCAAGCCCTTCTACAGTCATGCAGATATCTATTAGGGCAATCTGTAGTTTGGCTGGTTTATCCAAAACATGTGTGCTTTGTCATCTTCTATGTTTAATCCTCTTAACTATGAGCTGATTTCTTGTAGTCCTGTTGTTGTTCGGAAGACTTGGATTCGATATTTTGGTCTATGTCGCTTATTATGGCAACAAGATTGGGTTGAGGCATGATTGGCTCGAATACATATTCTCTGGGCTCCCTAGGTCTCGTGATTGTCATACACAAGAAACAATATAAATCTAACTAAAGAAAAGTAAACTAAGTAGGCAAAGTATATCCACAACATATGTAAATTCTTTATTTTTATATTTTTGACATAATATTTAACAAAATTAAGATAAAAACTATGTAATATATCTAGAAAATGACAACTAACCTAATAACATAATTAAAAACAAATAAGGTAGCTAAGTATAGCTACTTGTTTGTGTAGTTGTGAATATATTCTAAATAACTAAATAACTGATCTAATTTAACTGAAAGATTTTCATCCTACCTCAGAAGTGAGGAATGAATCATAGTTTCTTAGAAAATATTTATCCCCACACTTCCATGACAATATCGACAATGAACGTAACCGAAATGAAGTAATTCACTACTCTATTTGGTATATTTTAACTAGAAATTTGAAAGCTTGAACTTGGATTTTGTAGAACAATGGTGGATCTGATTGTGTGTGGCCTTGTCCCCTCATTATGTTCTCTCATTCCTTCATGCTCACATGAATCGAGAAAAGCGTGTAATGCTAGCATCAATGAAGTAGTAGTATTGGAACAATGGCGGCTTTAGATGTAGACCGAATAAAATGCGAGTAGGAGAGGGATAGTGCAAGAGAACAGATCTTGGCTTATGCGATTTCTAGCAGGGATTTATTACAGTCATACAACACAAAACATCTAGAACCTAAAACTATCCTTCTTGACAAACAAAACCTGTAACTCTAATGGCTTCAGGATGAAAATGAAACTATCCTACCTTAATTGATTATATGAAACAATAATAACACTAGAATGAAAAGATCATGTGGCTTGTAAATAGTAAAATAAGACTAAATATGCATGCAACAAATGAAAACTATTGAATTCCCAAGCAAGAACTGAAATACTAAACTATTGAAATGAGAGGATGAGGGGCCATTTGCTTGTAATCAAACAATCTATTTATATAATTCCCATTCACCTAAAGGTAACTCCAACTAGGACTCTTTTATCATTAAACAATGGAGAAACACTATTACAGGGAACCAAAATCATAAATATAAGAAAAATAGATGAGAAAGTTGGTAAAAGCTAAAAAATCACGCAAGTCACGATTAAAGGAGTGTGCTGGAAAACACGTGAAGGACTACCCACCCTAGCGAGGGTGGCGATTCTGAGACCGCCGCCTTGCACTGGGCGGCGATCACGAGACCGCCACCTGGCAGGGTGGCGGTTTCGTCACTAAAGAAAAATGCAAAGGAAACTAGGGGGAAAGAGAAAAACAAAGCATGTAGAGGCTTAGCAGGGCATGTGGGATGTTAATGTACACTTGGAGAGCTTTTCTGGATCCCAACACCTTGCGAGGAGACCTGTATCATCATTGGGGCATGTGTAACATCGTTCTAGTGGTACTGTACCCTATAATTTTGAGTACGTACAGTGACCCATTTGTGTCTAGGGTGTCTTGATTTTGTATCTAAAATTCATTATTTTTATTTTATTCAAGATATGGATTTCCTTCCAATTGAAAGCTCGAATGAAAAAATATATGCTCAAAAAATATGGTAGACTTTTGTGAAAAAATCATGATCCTATGTGGCATATAATTGTTGTTGTTGACCCCCTATCTTACCGTGCACCACTACTATCCTCTCTCCCCTACATGGAATTTTGTTAGCTTGGACACCTTTTAGGATGTGTTGGGAAAAAAACCTTCCCATGCATTCAAATTGAAAGGATGGTGACCCTTTGATGTGTTTGGTAAATTATTGAATCCACATATGTATGGTTATAAAAAAAAATTTTTGTTCTGGTTACAATATTTTCATATTGTTCAATTTAAATTATGATATTTATACTAACAATTATTTAATAAAAGCATGGTTTTATGTATGATATTGAAGTATTTTTATTTACAAATGAAATGATCATTTTAAGTCTATGAAATTATGTACATTGTCATGACAATATTAATTGACCCATCAATATTTGTTCAAAGTTTGAATTACAAGTTCTAGCATGGTTTATGATTTGTGTGTTGGCATGGTGTTATCATTAATGTCAAAAGGATGCATCATGTAAATAAATGATGTTCATTAATTTCAAATGTGAAGTTGTGAAGGATGACTAGCAGATCCATGAGTAAAGGTTGTGTTATCTCTCGAAAGTGGACCTTGTAGAGAGATGAATGCAGGTGTTCTAAGATTGCTCCGGATATATCCCTTTTGTAGATACAATGGAAACACCTCAGATCTTGCATATACCTATTATTGAGGTGAATCTCCATTATCAAGGATGGTTCCGTTTTGATGTATCCTAAACTAATTTTTAGGGGTTTTAAGGTAAAAGATGATTGTAACTGAATTGAAAAATGGGGTGATACAAAAAACTTGTTGAGGGATTTAACGAGTCCATGCAAAATCAATTTGAGAATGGGTTTTAGATACAAAAACCAATAGTTTTCAGCATAATATCAAGGCAAAACACTTGGTGTATTGAGGGAATGAGTCACAAAAATATAATAAGATAACATGCACCATAATATCATGCATAAATTACTAAATTTATAGGAAGGTAAGATGATTCATCATAGAAATTTGGCATTCCAAATAATTAATGAGATATACACACCACTGCAAATAATTGGAAAGGCATAAATAAAATCTCATTCAAGGGCACAACTAGAAAAATATGCTTCAATACTCGTATGTGGCAAAAGTCCTTTTTTGCTTTGCAATTACACACAATATATAGCTAAATTATCCACCCATCCCATCCTAAAAATAGGCTAAAATTTGTACCCGCCCATTCATGCTAATTTTACCCCTTTTTCATGAATAAATAAAGGAAAAAAATAGACATGATAATAAAATGAGGCATTAATAGCCTTGATTACAAAAAAACATCTCAGTAAAAATTGTGTTGACTGATCTAGTTTTAACAAAGTAAGATGAATAATTTGGATAATAATAGCCCTTGCTTGTTGTGTAAGTCTCCTCCAATGTGCATGCAATTTATGTCTCTTAGTGTTTGATGTGACACCTACAATTTGATCCACTTGTAATGATAAATTTAGCACTTTAATTTCACCCATTTGATGGACAAGCAAAAATAAATCTATCTGTGTGAGCAAAAATAATTCCTTTATTTTCAATACTTTGAAAAAATAATTCACCCATGTATTCCATCATGATGGGGACCACCTGTGGTTCTGATGTCGACATCTCCTCTATCTTCTTGTGGTCACATGAAAAGATACTCCTATGTAAAATAATGTCATTGTTTACTTTCAAACCTTCCCACTATGGGGACCACCTATGATGTGTGTACACTTTGTATTCATAGGGTTTTTGACCTCCTTTAGGCCCATCATTACACATATAGTTTATTGGCCTCCTTTGAATAATCATTGCATTGCATAAAATATTCATACTTTCACTTGGTCAGCAAACATGGTTATTTCATGGCATAATGTTTGATTACCTTTGATTGGAGGATCATGGAAAATAATATGAAGTTTACCTTTTTTTGGTTGGCACATATACTATGGTTTTTGGTTTGAATAATCATTTGATTGATTATTGTTGTCGGTGTTTGATTTTTCAAACCTTTTTTGGACCTTAGTCAGTCAATGGAAATGATTTTTTTATTATTATGGGGCTGGTCCCCTCTTTGCATGATGACTTGACCCTTCTTTTTTTTCGGTGAAGTTGCTAACCTTGAGTTAGCTATGTTTTCTTATGGATCAAAATGTGTACGATCACGTGGCCCGTGTTGAGATATGAGCCAATGTGGTAGATTTTGCATTGAATCTCCCGTATTGATACCCACCATTGATTGAAGTACTCACAGGTTTTGAACCATTGATTCTCTGAGCATCTAAGATTGTATTGATTGTGGGCTTAATTTATCCTACAATTGATTCATGCCCATTTGATCATGGTACTTGATGGGCTAGAACCATTGATCTGTTAACTCTAGTTTCCAAGGTAGTTAGCTTGGGTTATCATTTGCGTCATTGATTTTTACACAGTTGATCCTTAACTCATTAGTGGAGTTTCGTTACCGTGGGTTGGTTAGCGAATGTGTTTATTTTTAATCTGAACTTTATCATTTCACATGCATGCCCATTTTGGAGGGCAAAGCCCTAGAAAATTTTCTTCAGGTCGTCATTGTTATGTGCTCCTAAGCCTATTTTCTCTGGGAACCCATCTTATGCGAAGCTTTGAACGTGAAATTTCCTTCCACTCTTGACTATTTGAGCTCGAGCACCATTTAATGTAGCTAGTTGTAGGTATTGTTATTTCGGGCTCTCTTCACTAACCTCTCGAGCTTGAAGGTTTTTCATTTGAATATTTTTTGAAAGTAATGTCCATGGTTCAAGAGCCTCTTCGAGGTTTTGTATTCTTTCGAGCTTGGATCCTTTATTATCATGATCCTCTGTGAGCTTTCTTTGAAATTTGGTCGTATTGGCCAAAATATTTAGAGATTTATAGATAGCTCTAGGATTTGTATTCATCTACGTTCGATTCTTCCTTTTGCTCAAGGGTCCGAGTGGTTGTATGATGGTACATTCCTTGTATTATTATATACTTCAAGGGTTTCTATCTGCATTGTTATGAATCGGTGAGTTTTTCTCTATTTCTTGAATCCTCTGTAGTCGTAGCCATGGAAGTATTATTTCCTGAGTGTGTGAATTTATAAATCTTATTTCAGATAACCCAAAATTTGTATTACTTTTATGTCACATTGGACATTCGTTCATCCATGCATGTACTCAGCTATGAATCTATTTGACTTCATTTATTTTTGAATTATTTGTATGATGTAGATCTCCGAACATTTTCATTCATGGGTATTCATCATTGTTGTTCCCATTTGAATTTGTCTTAATATGTTTCAGTTTATGGTTAGCTATAGTACTTTTTGAAACTTTTATGAAATTTATACATATCTTATTCTTTGTTATTGGAACTCTGCATTTCCATGGCATACATATAGAGATTTGGTTCTTAGTTATTTTGATGGATTTGAGTTGGACAGTTTTTTTCGACTGATATTCTTGATCTGGTGGATTCAAATCTGAAACTTTAAATCTATGTGTCATTGTTTACTCATCATAAGCTCTTTGTGAGTGGTTTCTATTCTGTTTCACTCTTTAAAGGCTTCATTAATTAGAATGGTAAGCCTTAGTTGTATAGATCTTGTAATATGTTCTTATTCTAAAAATTTAACCGAAATTTCATTTCTTTGCATATATTCATCTTGACGTTAAAATTGGTCCTTCTTTATCTATTTACAATGCATTTATGCACTTGCTTCGATTCAATGATTGTACTCGATCACCGAATGATCTCTAAAATGGTCTACCTGAAACTCTATTTTTCCTTATGTTTTCCTCATTCACATGCTCTGTAGCTTGGTTTCCTTGTTATGACTTTAGCTTCATTATAACCTTTAACAGGTTATTTTCGGTTTCCCTTTTTTCTTTATCTTGGAGTTTCTTAAAACTATATAATCTCAAAACATGTGTTTCAAAATCATAATTCTATTATAAAGTTACACCTAAATTCATCTCATTAGAAAATTTTCTATTCTTGCATTTGTATCCTTGAGTTTTAAAACTTAAATCACGGTATATAACTAAAATGATCTCTTAATTTGAATACTTTAATACTAGTAGCTCGAACTGATCTATTACATACTTGCATCTCTTCTTGTTTAACTATACTTTGTATTTATTTACATTATGAAACAATTATTTTCCTTTTGAAATATGTACATCCATTTGTTTCATTGTGTTATATTTTCCTTCAACCAACTTTGATGCCACTTTCAGTATGAAATTTGAAGTAAAAATGTAGTTCTTGGACTCTACTCTCTTTATTTGATTTCATGTGTTCTTATGAAAGCTTGATAAAACAATCTGAATTGATATTTGTAATCTTGATTTATTCAGTATCCCAATGACCCTTTTATAGATCATTCTTTATCTGAACATTTGTCATAGCTTTGATAATCATCTCCCTTTGCTTGCATTCATGTGCTTTGATTAACTTGTTATTACTTGAGTCCTTGTCACTTGAATCATCTAATATACATGTCGAAACATGAAATTGTTCATTTACACTTTTGTTTAGTAACTGAAATTATGGAATTTCATTTGTAACCTTTGAATATTGTTCTTCCTTTTATATGTAATATTTTTATGACAAATAACTTCTCCTTTTATAAATAAACCACTGATATGTTGGAGCTTTCCTAAATATTGCTTTATCATTATTATTGAGCAACTGTCATTTGATCATAGCTTTGTAATAAAGAGTGATATTTAAATCTTGTCTTCAACTTGTTTGAATAACATCATAACTCTAGTTTTGGAGTTTTATGAAAATATGCACTCCTTAGCCCTCTTATTCCATGCTTTTATCCTTATTTTTAGCTTTATACAGGAAATGAAGCTTCCTCTGTGTGTACTTTTGAGATCTAAAACAATACTCTGTAATTTTTTGAGTTTATGAAACAAAACCTTTCTTTTTTGAAAAGTGTAACTTCACTTCTTTGAAAAATGGAAATGCTTTCTTTATCTTTGAAGCACCTTTCTGATCTTTTGATATTCTCTAGTAATCTAGCATCTTGATTTGGAATGAATGCTTTTGTGATTGAAGTTTAAACTTGAACTGAGTTTGTAAAGGAGGAAATATCTTATTGTTTAATCTTGAGGCATTCTATCCCATTCAATTATGATAATCAAATACTTTTAAGGTAATTTGTAAGCTTGTGGAAAATACTTTGTTGTTCTAGTACTCCATCCACTTTATGTATTGAAAATGGAAACACTTTCCTGAGTTAAATTATTGAAGTTGTGTAGCCTAAATTTATCAATTAGATATTTTATCTTTATCACTTGTTTGAATGCAAGTTATGAAGCTTTCAGATATGAGAACACTTGACTTCTTTTGATGAGTGCATACTAATATTACTTTGCTGAAACTACACTTGTACCTTTTGAAAAATGTACTTTCCTTATTTATTGAATTCTGAAATAGGGCTTTGAAGGTTTATTTAAAGTTGTAATCTAATCCTTTTATCTTTGATTCTAATATGTAAATTTCATTTTTCCTTTATAATATCTTTTGTTCTCATGAATTTGTAATTGACTGATATATCTTTTATTTTCTGCTTTTATCTTGATCACTTTTTAATTGTTTTATTGAGCTTATGTCTCTCATTCACACCTTTAGAGAGTTTCCTCACTTGTGGTATATCCAATAAATATCATCTTCATGGGTTCTTGCAGAGGTTTTTTAATGAAACTAGAAGATACCCTTGCTCATTTTCCATGTTTTGATGAAAACTTTACTTTGAAAGAACTATTACTTGTAACTTGCTTCCTCACTTCTGATTTCAGTGTCTGATGCCTTTCTTTTATACATCTTATATCCTCATCTTCATTTTTTTCGAAACATCTCATAAATATGTACTATGTAGATTCCTTCGAAAGTATTTATTTTCTTTACGGTAATCTTTTACAAAATATTTCTGCTTTCTAGGCTTCTACTGTCCCTGCACACATAAAGAAATAGGTAGAAAATATTTAGGCTTTTTGGCCTCTCTTATTTCCCATAGTTTTTCTTTTCTCTTTCTTTTCTTAAATGATTATGGGAAACATATGGGCTGATGTAGAATGCTTCTCTTATCAATTGTGTATCTATATGTGATGTACCTTATACTTCTACTTTTATAAATTCATCTACATGTAGTTAGATAGTACAAGGGTACAGATAAAACCCTAAGCTCAATGTCTGAAGGCAATTCTCTTTCATTTTTCAGGTACATTGTGATTGCTAGGAGACCTAGATAAAAGATGGATCTAGAACTGAAGTTAAGAAGACCAGAAGAGAACCCAAGAAAATGATGGGTTTCTTCTATAATTTTTTACTTTTAACTTCATGCATATGTACTTATTTCATCATTATCTATCAGTTACATCCCATGAATTTTGTGGAAAATATTTTACTTCATCATAAATAAATGACATTTAATTTATGTACTTGAGTTGTATACTTCTTCATGCTTTCAACTGTAACTTTATAATGAACTCTCTTTCTTGTAAACTGCATCTTTGTTTGTTGTTCCCAAATTTAGCACTTAACCTAAATTTTGATTCGCGCCTTCATCAAGGAAATGGATTATTCCTTGAGGGATTTTTTTTCCTTGATGAAGATGAACATGGAATGGAAGGCTATGTGAGGTGTTACATTTTGTAACAACACACATAGTTGTAGATTACATGTAGCTAATCAATTGTTGCAATTGAAAACATGATAAAACTGTAATGTATTCCCTAGTTAGGTCCACTTCATCAATGTCATCCATCATAACAAATTTTTAAGTTGCCCATTTTTGCACAAGTGAAAAAATTGTCAACGTTTATGGGAATCCTGTGGGGAAATCTTCCTTCTATCTTATAGACTCGTTCCTTGCTCTTGTCCATTGGGTGTGGATTTTTAAGCATATAACCAAAGATGAATTTTTGAATAACAAACTAAAACTAGGAGAGGATCTGGAAACTAGATCATGTGCACAAATGCACTTATTGAATTGAAAAATATTGAAATGTGCATTAAGAACTTATTGAAAGTTAAATCTTACTCTGAACAAACATTCTAGGATTTTCAATAACAATGTTTAAGAAACATACCATTCACGGGAATGGGAATATCCTCTCCATTCAGCTATGAAATCTAAAATGAGTTGTGTTCTTTGCGAAGATGAATTCATGTAAGGACCACTCAAAATTGTGTCAAAATATATGTTGTTTCCTATAGTTTCATGATCAGCATACCATTTTAACATAATGTATCCTTCATTAAAGAATATGAACTTAGCCTTCTTATCAAAAGTTTTGTTTATCTATTTTTTAATATTTTCCATGTTCATATGGGCTTCATTTATTAACTCCTACAACTCTATTAACCCTGAATAAAAAATTTGAAATTCTTCATTCTCAAGTAATTACATCTAATGCATCCAATCTAATGTAGACAAATCAACTTAGATGGGTATTCTTGCCTCTCTTCCATAAACAAGGTTGTACGGTGAATTGCCAAATTATCTTTTACGAGTGACTCACATCGATCGAAATCTTGAAATAAACATTAGATGCCAAGATCTTTGGTTTTCTTTGAGTGTTCTTCTGATGATCCTAAAAATATTTTTATTAGTACTTTCAGCTAACCCATTACCTTGTGGGTAATAATTAGATGATGTACTTAAATAATTTCCATACTTGATAGCCCAATCAGTAACCTTTGTACAAGAAACTCTAAGTAATTATCTCAAATGATAGTTACTGGAACACCAAATGTGAAAACTATAACTTCATAAAAGGATAGTATCAAAGCTTCATTAACTTATTTTAAGGTTATTGCTTCATTATAGCATGTAAAGTTTTTTCAGAATCGTCAAGATCCACTTGTGTCCTTGTGAGGAAGGTGGATTTATCATGCCAATAAAGTTAAGAGGCCACTGCATGAATGATTGATATGGAAATAGGTTACAAGGGGAGTGAAGATAAACATTATTTTCAAATAAAGAAAGCACATTTCTTACACTTTCTCATCCATTCAAAGTAGTCCTTGAATATTTTTGGCTAAGAGTAACCATCTTTCATAATTTTTAAGGCTGTAGTACATGCTTTGAAAAGTGACCTCCTTCTAGATAAGTACCATGATGTAGGTAGTTGACCAAACATTCATCCATCTTGATTCCTAAACTTATTGACTAAGTTCAGGTTGCTGATTTTATGATTGTACCATAGTATCTAACTGCTGATATGTAACTTTAGCATGCTATTCTTGATCTTCTAATTTTGCAGCTTGCTCTTTTTCCATATCAATAATAAGATACTCACACAAACATTTTCCTCGAACTATTTTCACAAAACGGATGTCAACATCGTATTCCATAACTTTTGTAATCCATCCTTCTCTCTTCTCATTCAGCTCTTTGTTCAACAAGAACACTTTAACTCTGTGATGAGAGACTAAAACATATATCTTGTTATTGGAAAGAATGTAATTGAAATTTTTCAATCCTCTAACAACTAAAAGTACTTGTTTTTAAAGAAAGGTGTACCTTGTCTCGTAGTCATGCAAACTTTGTCCAAAGAAATCCATTGGCTGCTCAGTGTTTTCATCATTAACCTGATTTAAAATAGCTGAAATAGTCTCAGCTTCTACAAGTCCATACATTGTAAAATCTTTATCAAAATTTGAATTTGCAAGAGTAGGAGCTTATGAAATGGATGATTTAATGGCTTCAAATCATTTTCTCCCTTCGCTGGTCGAAGAGAAAGTCTTATCCTTTTTTAACATAGTTGTTAATGGCTTGACTAATATTGTAAAATATGGAACATATCTTCTCACAAAGTTGATTTTTCCAAGAAAACTTTGTAATGCTTTCTTATGATGAGGTAAGGAAAACTTTTAAATTGAAAGAGTTTGTGAGAATCAAATTGGAAATGGTGCACCATGATGTAGTTGCACTCCAATGAAATCATAATAACTCAAGCGTAATCGCAAGGAAGAATTGATCAATAATGGAAGAACTTTCTCAATAGAAACAAATCTTGCACATAGAGGAAAGACAGTAGAGTGTCTTGGCATTGCTCATAAATGAATAGTAAGAGAGTATACAAGTTACTTTGTTATGCAAGTTATTCAGTTGTTGATCATTTCTTCCTTGTGATTACGTTTGAGCCATTGTGATTCAACTTGAGTGTAACTTCATTGTGGTGCACAGTTTCCCATACGATTCATCAAATCTTTCATGGTATCAGAGCTAGGCAGTTAAGCACGCCACCACGGAGTAGTACTAGGATGGGTGACCTCCCGGGAAGTCCCGGTGTCATTGCCTTCTAATGTCTAATGTTGTTGGGCCTGATTGGTGTATACCTGGTTCTATCGTGTGGGAGGGTGTTGGTAGCAACTAATTAACATGATGAGATATCTCTCCACCAAAAGTTCGAGCTTTTGGTGTGATGGAAAATCATACATGGTATCAAAGCATCTTAATTAGTTTTTTTAATTAATTAGATTTAATTAAATCTATTTTTATTAATTATAATTTTTTTCATTTACGGTTAGTAAATATTTTAAAAATCATCTCTCATTAACGTTTTTTCGTTTTTAAAACTTGAAAAACTCTAAAATTAGCTAAATTGGGTGTTTCTAAACAATAATTTTTTAGGTGTTAGTGTCGTTTTTTTTTACTAATCATGTGCTCAAGTGTGCACTATCACTCTAAGTACCTCTTTGTCTTCTGTGTGCCTTTCCGGTGTTCTGAAGATCATCTCAACTCAACTTGAGTTCCTCGAAACTTATATTTTTCCCTCCTTATTGCTTATGATGAGTGAGCACATTTGCCACCTTTTTCATAGTAAGGGGTATCCTTTGCGATGTGAGACGATATTTCTCACAACCAGGATTTTCTTTCACCTCCTTCCTTGTATTTTTCTTTATGCTTGTTTACGGTGTCCCATTTTGCTGCGCTCCACGAAACACTGTTGTGGTCTCCTCTCTTGCACATTATTACGTTGATTGTAAGGTGATTTACCAAGTGTTTTACGACACACGCTTGGACCTGATTATATTCAACACACTAAACTATAAAGTTCTGAAAGCAAGGGGGTTTCTATATTGTCCTGGGCATTGTATTTAATGTATATGCATTATCATTCAGAGTCGATGTCTTGCATTTGTGCAACTTGCACTTTTTGATTCTACATCATGAAGGGTGCTCTTTCCAGACTTGAGCGTCATAGGATCACCTTACAACCTCTACCAATTCTTAGTGGGAGAGAGAACTATTCATCTTGGCGTGCTTCTATGGAACATTACTTTGCCTACAAGGGTCTTTCTCACTTCTTGCTTGGGCTAGTTCCTACACCCACTGATCATCATCATCTTAATGATTTTCTCAACAATTGTGACCGTGTTTTTGGTCACATGATGATGCATGTCTCTACATCTCAATGGGTTCACATGGTAGACTCAGATCCACCCCACCATGTCTGGAGCATTCTTCAGTCCCTCTATGGAGACCCTTCACATACGCCAACATTGTTGTTGTAACTAATTTAGTTGTCTCTTTTTTTTGTGTGATGATAGTTCCACTAACACAAAATCACTTGGTTCTACTTCTGATGATGAGGATTGTGCACCCAGTTTTGATGACGAGAGTACTATAAAGGAATATTCTCCTCCTTCTCTCACTATTCCAGAGAGTGTTGACACATCCCACATCTCATCATATATTGAGTAGTCTCTTATATAGTATCATACAGTCATCACACCTGCCTCTTTTCCACCTTTAGTGTTTGAGGCCCATTTCACTCCTCAACCTTCCTTGGATGACTCATACATATTTGACATCACTCTTCTATTTGTTGAGCCCCCTCATTGGGATGAGTATCTACCTGACCTTAGTCATCTTTTCGTAGAGCACACTTGTGATGTACTACAGGTTCCTCATCCATCTACAGGTATTTCAGAGGAGTTCATCATCTCTGTTATTGGGAGTGCCCCTTCTGGGACTCTTGACACTTGCACTTTTCCGGAGACCTTCATTGATCCACCCTTGCTTGTGGATCCCTTTTTTGTTATGGGGGATGTTTTGTTTCTTTCACATCAGTTGGACATCCTTTCTATAGGTGCTAACCATTCATACTCTGATAGTTTTAAAATCATGACATTACCTTCGATTTCTTCGCACTCGCTTGCTAGACCCATGTCACACTTTTGTGGACCATATTCAAAGTTCTTCATGCTAATGCCTTCGGTTTCCTTCGTGGAATGGGAAGACTTCCAGCACATCATTTATGTCCTTCCCAAGGGCAGGCATAGTTCGGTGCGAGTGGCTCTTCTTCAGTCCCGAGGCATAGGATCTCATGATCGACATTATTCTGGGGAATTCTTAGAGTTACAGAGTTCAGATCCGTCTATGACATCTTTTCCATCCCTCTCATCTCCCTCTTCTTCTCTCTTCTTCATCTTTCTGAGATATTTCTCCTTTGTACATGGGTACCTTTTTAGGCTAGTTTATTGCCAGGACTCATGTTTGGCATCTTTCTTAGATTAGAGAGTGTTTTGTTCTCTTATGATGGATGTTTTTCCCGCTGGGATTTCCTTCACTGTTTAGGACTTATTTTATTCTTCTTCTTCTATGAATATGTTTTGACACATCTTTCTTAGTTGTTTAGGAGTGTCTTCTCTTTCCGTCTGACTCATCATTAGCCGCTACCCAAAATTTGATGAAAGGGGGTGTTGGTGTGAGTTATCCTATGTTTCCACCTCACATATTGGAGGTTCAACTCACATGAGTTAGGTTTAGGTTTAAGTTTAGGGTTTACATGTGTGTCATGTACTAGGGTTACTCAGCACCCTATATGTACTCTCTTACTATTCATTTATGAGCAATGCCAAGACACTCATCCGTCTTTTTCTTAAGAGAAAACTCATAAGAAAAAATCACACCAACACCCCCGATTCATCGAAGCTAGGGTAGTGGCTAATGATGAGTTAGACAGAAAGAGAAGACACTCCTAAAAAATAAGAAAGATGTGTCAATGGGGCCCGACAACTAAAGGCCTGATAACGTGCCCATATACAAACAACATCTTCCTAGAAGAAGAATAAGAAAAGAAGTCCCAAAAAGTGAAGTAAAACCAAGTGGGAGAAATATCCACCACAAGAGAACAAAACACTCTCTAATCTAAGAAAGATGCCAAAGATGGGTCCTGGCCATAGACTAGCCTAAATAGGTACCCATGTATAAATGAGTAATCTCTCGAAAAGATGAAGAAGAGAGAAGAAGAGGGAGATGAGAGGGATGTAAAAGATTCCATAGATGGATTTGATCGATATTTTGGTGTGACGACAAGTTGTGTAGCTCTGATACCATAAAATATTTTGCGAGGATTGAATCAAAAATGATGCACCATGATGTAGTTGCACTCCAATGGAATCGTAATGGCTCCAACATAATTGCAAGGAAGAATCGATCAACAATGGAAGAAATTTCTCAATAGAAATAAATCTTGCACATAGAGGAAAGACATCGGAGTGTCTTGGCATGCTCATAAATGAATAGTAAGAGAGTACATATAGGGTGTTGAGTAACCCTAGTGCATGACACACATGTAAACCCTAAACCTAAACCTAAACCTAACCCATGTGAGATGACCCTCCAATATGTGAGGAGGACACATAGGATAACTCACACCAACAGAAATAGCTTTGATTTTGAAAGGATCAATAGCTAAACCTAGTTTAGAAACAATATGACCAAGCAATTTACCTTGATGTACTAAAAATGGAATTTTTGGGATTCAAAGATATTCCAAACTATTTGCAAAGATTGAAAGTCTGCCTTAAATGCATTATATGTTCATCGAATCTTTTGAAAATACCATGACATCATCTAAGTAAACCAATATGTATTTATTTAATAGACTGTGAAAATCCATATCCATTGCTCGTTGAAACGTTTCACCAACATTTGAGAGACCAAAAGGCATTCTTTTATAAGCATAAGTGCCCCACTTCATGGTAAATATTGTTTTGTATTTGTCTTCTTCATGAACAAGGATTTGATTGTATCCATTGTAACCATCCAAAAGAGAAAATATGTCTGAACCTGAAACTGTTCTCAAAATATGATCCATATTAGGCAATGGATAATGATCTTTTAATGAAGCTTTATTAAGGTCTCTAAAATCTACACATAGTCTAATTTCTCCATTATTTTTTTGACTAGGAACAATATTATCTACCAAAATTGAATGCTTAACTGGAAAGATAATACCAGATTCGATCAACTTAGATAACTCTTTTCTCATTAGTGGCTCAATATTTAGATTTACGAGCCTTTTCTTTTGCTGAACTAGCTTGGAATTTGGTTGTAACTCTATTGTATGCTAAGATAAAATTTGATCAAATCCTCTCAGATCTTGGTATTTCTAAGAAAAAACATCTCTGAATTCATTACATAATTTGATAAATAACTATTTTTTTGTTGAGGAACATACCTTTCCAATAAATAGTTTGTTTTCATCATCCACCAATATTTCTTTGTAGTTATCTGCATGAGTTGAGATCTTACCTTTTTCTTTTCTTAACTTATCATCAAAACTAAAAATGTCTTCTAATGTAAAAAATCCTTTAGGAAACTTATTTTTCTTCAACTGAACAATCTAGTTACCATAGAAGTGTTGCATGTTTTCTGATTTACTGCAGAAAATTCAGCTTCTTGTTGTAAAAATCTATAGATTTTTTCATCATCTTGAAAACTTGCCAATTTTCTTCATTTTCAGGAACTGAAGGTCTAATAATAAACTTTATATGTGGCTATAATTTAATGTTTTTGATTTGTTCTATTACATTAAAGATAACATCAACTATTGAAGTTTGTCTGCATGCTTATTTTCATCTCTTGGACAAATTGAATGTTAATAACATCAAAATCATCCATTAAGTCTAAAAATATATGTTCGTAAGATTTCAGCAATGAATTCTTACACACATTAAAATTTTTCACTTGATTAATAACTAACTCTGAATCACCAAAAACTTGTAAAGTACGGATACATCTCTTTCTGGACCATTACAAGCCATGAATTAACGACTTCCTATTCAACTACATTACAAGTACAAGAAAACTACATACTTAAAGCTAAAAAAATCTTTTGTTTGAAGGGAAAGTAAGCATTAAACTTGTACCTTGTCCTTTCTTATTTTTAGTTCCATCGAATTAAGCTTCCATATTCCTTGTGTTGTTTTTCCTATTTTGGACAAGAAATGATTGATGCATTTTTTCATGCAAGAAATAAACACTGAACAAATACTCTTCTTATTCTTTTAAAGGGTCATAAACATGTTCCTCTTGAGTTTTTTCATCTATAAAAATATTAGAAACATTGTCTAGTGCTAAAAAAATGTTGTAACATCAAAATCATATTGATGTAAAATTGCATAATTTGCTAAAGTGTACAAACATGAGGCTCAATATCTATCCGAGGCTCTAAATTTATGGTAACTTTGGTTCCATACCTTGTACTTGAATAAAAACAATGACAAATTTGAAGATATAACCTCCTATTTTTTCTATAAAATCTCGTGCTAAACATAAAGCAAAATAGGGAGGTAAATCTATAACAGTCACATCTTGTAAAATAGTGACATTGGGCCAAACATGTAAGGTTACCTCTAGATTTCTAATAATGCCAAATGTGTTGGTTGTTGTTCTGTCTAGCTGTAGCATGCATTTTTCCATAGGCTCATATAACATGCCCAATTTTTATGCAATTACTTTTGGTATAATTGTGATACTTGCACCACTATCAACCATGCAGTTATGAGCTAAATGGTCTCTAATAATCAGAGATAGATAAAATGGTGGTGGCCTCTTGATATCATGAGTGTTTAAGAACTTTTGAACCATCCATTTAACCTCTCTAATGTGGTCTTGATCCTTTGGTCCAAGGACCATGTCTTCTTTCTAGGATTCCTTTTCGTTATTTTTGATGAAATATACACTTAGCAAGCTCGTGAGAAAGTAAATCTTGATGTCTTGGTATACTTAGAGCATCCCAAAGTGAAATATTAATATTATGATTCTTCATTATATCAACAATGTTAAAAAAGAAATTGTTTTTGAAACATATTCTACCATTTTAGCATAAGCTTTAGCAAAAACTGACTCTGCTTTAACAACTTTTGAAATTTAAGGTATGAATAGTCTTCTGGGATCAGGATGTAATTTTATTTGCTCGTCCTTTTGAGCTAAATGGCTTGCTATTTTTTGAGGAATAGAAGAAATATTAGGTATTTTTTGACCTACAGTTTCTATTTTATTAGTGAATGTGGGTAAAACAAGTTTGTTTTGTTGTTTTTCTCTCTTGAGCCTTGTCCTAGGATCTAGTTGTGACTGCAATAAAATCTTCCTCTCCAAAGCTTACCAAATTTTTTTTTCTGGTGGTTTTGAATATGAGTTTTTCTTCCCACTCTCCATTTGAGGCATGAATAATGCTTTAGGTTGATATTGTGCAACAAGGATTATATTCAGGAATGCATTTAGACAATTTGTAGTTGAATGAGGTTGAATCACAAGGTTTACACCTTTCTTCTTAAACCATGTTAACTGGAACAAGAGCGCTAGATGAACTAGGGAATTTTTATCAAACTGTCTTGGCTGATATGGTTGTCTATAATTTTTATTTTGTTGATAAGGTTGCTATTCATTTGAATTTGTTGATTTTACTTGATAAGAAGCTTGAGATGACCTACTAGGCAGAGCTAATTTTTT
Organism: Taxus wallichiana var. yunnanensis; assembly: GCA_018340775.1. NCBI lineage: Eukaryota > Viridiplantae > Streptophyta > Pinopsida > Cupressales > Taxaceae > Taxus > Taxus wallichiana. Next base: position 717,408,035 of record CM031240.1, on the reverse strand, counting down.
TTCAATTGATGTAAATTTATTACCCATAGTCTATAGAGGCTTGAATACATCATCTGATGGATCTAAAATAGTAGTCTTTATAATGGTAATTGGTCTGGTATAGGTAACAAATATTCTATAAGAGTAAATGAAGGCCTAGGTGCCAATTTGTTAGCTTGAATAAGGTTGTTTTAATCTTTAATAGCAATATCATAAGATGTTGGGAGAGTATATCCTCCCATAGACTGAATCCTAGGTTAAATATCACTTTTTAGGTATCTAAGATATTAAAGAAATGAATGATCAACTTAAGGCTTAACACTGGTTGGAATTCTTTCCCAAGTTCTAGAAAAATGAATATTGAAACTAGCCATAAATTCATGAGGGGCCCTTTTAATTGTAGACACTTCCTCTATGAGGGATAAATGATCAAAATGATCTTGAAATTTCTTAAGTAATTTTTCTCCCAACTCATCCCAAGTTCTTATGATCCCAAATTCTAAGGATTTATACTATTAGAAGGATTTCCCTTTAAAGGATGCATCTAGAAGTCTTAAGGTTGCATCTTCATGAGTTATATTATAGACAACGAAAGGTCTACAAAATATTTGATGTGCTCTGTGGGAGTAATATGATTTTCACCAGTGAATGAAGGTAAATTTTTATGGCAGCATTGGGAATATCATGATAAACTAGAATTACTAGAGGGCTACCATTAGTAAAGGTCACAAAATTCCTAGGTGGTTGAATAGCCATTGGAATAACTGAAATATTAATAATTATATTAATACGTGGTGAAGGAAGATTAGGAGGGTTGTCAAAACCTAGGTCTTTTATAAGGTAAGGTATTTCTAACTCTTCTTCTTTTTACAAAATTAAAAGGTAAAGAAATAAACTCAGAAGGAATTCATCTTACCAGTGATCTTATAGTCACTTTATGCATGGAATATTCTGTAAAAATGGTCTAAATTTTCTTTATGAAGTTGCCAAATAAATCTATTGATATTTAGAATAAATTGTTGCAGCTTGTTTCTCCAAAAAAGTGACTTTATTTTGTTGTAAAGTTACTATAAATTTCTCTAATTTACCTATAGATCTGATTCATCATCCCACCAGGCATGCCAAAAAGTGTTATCTCTCGAAAGTGCACCCTGTAGAGATATTAATGCAGGTGTTCTAAGCTTGCTCTGGATCTCTCTTTTCATAGATATAATGGAAACACCTTAGGTCTGTGGGTATACCTATTGTTGAGGTGAATCTCGATGTATCAAGACCGGTTCATTTTTATCTTTTCTAAACTAATGTTTAGGGGTTTGAGGGTAAAAGATGACTATAACTGAATTGAAAACTGGAGTGATACACAAAAATTGTTGATGGATTTGATTGAGTAGATGCACAATTAATTTTAGAATAAATTTTGGATGCACAAACCAATAGTTTTCAAGTGGAATATCAAGTCAAAACACTTGACCTCTATTGAGGGAATGAGTCACAACAATATAGTAAGATAACATACACACTAATGTTATGTAGAAATTACTAAATTTGCAGGAAGCTAAGATGATTAATCAGGGAATTTTACATTCACAATAAATAATGAGATATACAGACCACTACAAATAATTGGAAAGGTAGAAATAAATTCTCATTCAAGAAGAAAAACTAGAAAAATCTGCTTCAACACTCCTATGTCCCAAAAAGTCCTTTTTGTGCTTTGTAATTACACACAATATATATATAAATTATCCACCCATCCCATCCTAAAAATAGGCTAAAATTTGTACTCACCTATGCATGATAATTTTACCCCTTTATCATGAATAAATAAAGGAAAAAAATAGACATGCTAATATAATGAGGCATTAATAGCCTTGATTACAAAAATACATCTCAGTCAAACTGCAGTTGACTAATCTATTTTTAACAAAGTAAGATGAATAATTTGGCTAATAATATCCCTTTCTTGCTGCGTAAGTCTCCTCCAATGTGCATGCAATCTCTTTGTCTCTAAGTGTTTGATGTGACACATACAATTTTGTCCACTTATAATGATTTATTTAGCACTTTAATTATGCCCCTTGGATGCACATGCAACAATAAATCATGTGTGAGAAAAAATAATTCTTTTATTTGCAATACTTTGATAAAATAATTCACCCATGTATTCCATCATGATGGGGACCACCTGTGGTTCTTATGTTGACATCTCCTCTATCTTCTTGTGGTCACATGAAAAATACTCCTCTACAAAATAATGCCAAATTTTAATTTCAAACCTTCCCACTATGGGGACTACATGTTATGTGCGCACACTTTGTCTTCATAGGATTTTTGACCTCCTTTATGCCCATCATTACACATATAGTTTATTGGCCTCCTTTGAATAACCTTTGCATTGCATAAAAATATTCATCCTTTCAATGGGTTGAAAATCATGTTTATTTCATGGCATAAGGTTTGATTACCTTTGATTAGATGATCATGGAAAATAATATGAAGTTTACCTTTTGTTGGTTGGCACATATAATATGGTTTTTGATTTGAATAATCATTTGATTTATTATTATTTTCGGTGATTGATTTTTTCAAACATTGGTTTGGACCTTAGTCAGTCAATGGAAATGATTTTAGATTATTATGGGGCTGGTCCCCTCTTTTCACGATGACTTGACCATTATTTTTTGTTGGTGAAGTTGCTAACTTTGAGTTAGGTATGTTTTCTTATGGCTCGAGCTATGAGCCATTATTGTAGAGTTTTCATTGAATCTCCCGTATTGATACCAACCATTGATTGAAGTACTCACAGGGTCTAAACCTTCAATTCTCTGAGCATCTGATTTTTTATTGATTGTGGGCCTAAATGATCCTACAACTGATTTATTTCCATTTGATCATGGTACTTGATGGTATGGAACCGTTGATATGTTAACTCTAGTTGCCAAGGTAGTTATCTTGGGTTATCATTTGTATCATTGATTTTTACATGGTTGATTTTACACCATTGATCCTTAACTCATTGGTGGAGTTAGGTTACCATGGGTTAGTTGGCGAATGTGTTTATTTTGTAATCTAAACTTGATCATTTCATATGCATGCCCATTTTGAAGGGAAAAGCCTTGGAAAATTTTCTTTAGGGTGTCATTATTGTGTTCTACTGAGCATATTTTCTCCATGAACCTATCTTATGTGAAGATTTGAACATGAAATTTCCTTCCATTATTGACTATTTTGAGATTGGAGAATATTTTAATGGAGGTGGTTATGGGTATTGTTTTTTCATGCTCTTTGCACTAATCTCTAAGCTTAAAGATTTTTCATTTGAAGCTTTCGTGGAAGTAATTTCCATGGTTCACGATTCTCTATGAGGTTATGTAGTGTTTCTGAACTTGCTTCCTTTATTATCACAAGCTTGTGTGAGCTTCATATGAGATTTGGTTGTATTGGCCACAATATTTAGAGATTTATAGCTAGCTCTGAGCTTTGTATTCATCTATGTTCGATGCTTCCCTTTGTTCAAGGGTCTAAGTGGTTGGATGATGGCATATTCCTTGTCTTCTTGAGGCTTCAAGGGTTTCCATCTACATTTTTATGAATCTGGTGAGTTTCTTCTCTGTTTCTTGAATCCTTGTAGTCGTAGCCATGGAAGTATTATTTCTGAGTGTGTGAATTTATAAATCTTATTTCGGATAACCCAAAATGGGTATTAATTTTCTATTGCATTGGACATTCGTTCATCCCTGCATGAACTCGGGCTCTGATTGTATTTGAATTAATTTATTTATGAATTATTTGTATGATATAGATCCAAACATTTACATTCATGGGTATTCATTATTGTTGTTCACATTTGATTTTGTCTTAATACATTTCAGGTTTATGGCTAGCTATAGTACTTTTTGAAACTTTCTACGAAATGTATACATATCTTCTTCTTTGTTATTGGATATTTGCCTCTCAATGGCATACATATTATATTGATATTTTTTTCTTGGTTATTTTGATGGCTCTATGTTGGAGAGTTATTTTTCGACTAATATTTTCGACTCTAGTGCATTCAACCCTTAAAATTTCAATCTCTGTGTCATTTTTTTTTCATTGTAAGCTCTCTGTTAGGGTTTTTTGTTTTGTTTCACTCTTTAAAGGCTGCATTAATCGAGTAGTAAGCCTTAGTTATATAGATATTTTAATATGTTCTTACTCTCAAAATTTTCAATTGAACTTTCATTTTCTTTGCGTATATTCGTCTTAACGTTAAAATTGGTCCTTCTTTATTTGTTTCCCATGTAGTCATGCCCTTTATTTTGATTCAATGTTTTTACTCAGTCATTGAATGAGCTCTTAAAATGGCCTACCTGAAAATCTATTCTTTGTTCTATTTTTCTCATTCACATGCATTGTAACTTAGGTTCCTTGTTATGACTTTAACTTCATTATAACTTGTAACATGATATTTTGGGTTTCCCTTTCTGCTTTATCTTGGAGTTTCTTGAAACTATATAATTGCAAAACATGTGTTTCAAAAGCATCATTCCATTATGAAGTTGCACCTAAATCCATCTCATTCGAAATCGTTCTATTCTTGCATCTGTATCCTTGAGTTCTTAAAATTCAATCATGATATATAACTCGAAATGATATCTTCAGTTGAATACTTTAATGATCATAGCTTGAACTGATCTGTTGCATACTTGCATCTCTTCTTGTTTAACTATGCTCTTTAGTTATTTAAGTTATCCAATAAGTATTTTCCTTTTGAAATATGTACATCCCTTTGTCTCATTATGTTATATTTTCCTTCAACTAGCTTTGATGCCACTTTCAGTATAACATTTTAACTAAAAATGTACTTCTTGGATTGTAGTCTCTTTATTTGATTTCATGTGTTTTTGATGAAGGCTTGATCAAACAATATGAATTGATATTTGTTTTTCTTCATTTATTAAGTTACCCAACGCCCCTTTTATAGATTGTTATTTATCCGAACAATTGTCATATCTTTGATAATAGTTTCCCTTTTCTTGCATACGAGTTCTGATTAAATTGTTATTACTTGAGTGCTTGTCACTTGAATCTCTTTGATATACATGCTGAAACAATAAATTGTTCATGTACACTTTTCTTTAGTAAATGAAATTCTGGACTTTCATCTATAACCTTTGAAGATTGTACTTCCTTTTATATGTAAGATTTTTAGGACAAACAAGTTCTCCTTTTATAAATCAACCACTGATATGTTGGAGATGTCCTCGATATTGTTGTATCATTCTTATTGAGAAACTGGAATTTGATCATAGCTGTAATAAAGAGTGATATTTAAATCCTCTCTTCAACTTGTTTGAATAAGATCATAACTCTTTTCTAGAGTTTTATAAAAATATGCACTCTTTAGCCCTCTTATTCAAGAATTTTATCCCAATTTTTTAACTATATGTGGGCAATGAAGCTTCCTCTTTGTGTACTTTTGAGATCTGAAACCATACTTTGCAATTTTTTGAGTTTATGAAACAAAACCTTTCTATTTTTAAAATTGTAACTTCACTTCCTTGAAAAATGAAAATTCTTTGGTTATCTTTAAATCACTTTGTTGATCTTTTGATATTCTATAGTGATGTAGCATCTTGATTTGGAATGAATGATTTTCTGATTGAATTGGAAACTTGAAATGGTTTTGTAAAGGAGGAAATATCTCAATCTGTAATCTTGATGCTTTCTATCCCATTCGGTTATGATACTCAAATACTTATAAGGAAATTTGTAGACTTGTGGAAAATACTTTGTTGTTCTATTACTCCATCCACTTTATGTATTGAAAATGGAAATAATTTCCTAAGTTAAAATATTGAAGATTTATAGTATCAATTTATCAATTAGATATTGTATCTTTATTACTTGTTTGACTGCAAGTTATGAATCTTTTAGATATGAGAACACTTGACGTTATTTTGATGAGTGCATACTAATATCAGTTTTCTGAAATTGCACTTATAACTTTTGAAAAATGTACTTTCCTTGTTTATTGAATTCTGAAATAGAGATTTGAAGGTTTCTTTACAATTTTACTCTAATCCTTTTAGCTTTGACTATAAGTTGTAAATGTCATTTTTCCTTTATAATAGCTTTTGTTCTTATGAATTTTTAATTGAGTGGTATCTTTTTATTTGTTGCACTTATCTTGATCACATTTTAATTGTACTTTTGAGCTTATGTCTCTCATTCACACCTTTAGAATTTCCTCACTTGTGGTATCTTCTATAACTATCTTCTTCATAACTTATGGAAGAGGTTTTTAATGAAATTGGAAGATACTCTTGATGATTTTTTGTGTTTTGATGAAAAATTTTCTCTTAAAGAAATTTTACTTGTAAGTTTCTTCCTCACTTCTGATTTCGGTGTCCTGATGCCTTTATTTTATACATCTTCTATTTTCATCTTCCCTTTTTTAAAACACCTCATAAATTTGTACCATGTAGATTCCTTCAACAAGTATTTATTTTCTATACAGTAATCATTTTGGAAAATATTTTTTCTTTCTAGATTTACTGTACTACAACACACTTAAAGAAATAGTTAGAAAATATTTAGGCTTTTTAGCCTCTGTTATTTTGCATAGTTTTTCTTTTCAATTTATTTTCTGAAAAGATTATGGGAAACATATGTGCTTATGTAGAATGATGCTCTTATCGATTTTGTATTTGTATGTGATGTACCTTATACTTCTACTTTTCATAAATCCATATGCATGTAATTAGATAGTACAAGGGTAAAGATTAAACCCGAGCTCAATGTCTGACGACAATTATCTTTCATTTTTTAGGTACATTGTGATTGCTAGGAGAGATGGATAAAAGATGGAGCTGAAATGAAGTGAAGAAGACAAGAAAAGAACCCAAGGCAATGATGGATTTCTTCTATACTTTTTTAATTTTAACTTCATGCATATGTACTTCTTTCTTTAGTAGCTATGAGTTACATCCCACGACTTGTGTGGTAAATATTGTAGTTATTAATGAATAAAAGACATTTATTTTTTTTACTTGAGTTGTATACTTCTTCATGCTTTCATTGTAACTTTATAATGAACTCACTTTCTTATAAATTGCAACTCTATTTTTTGTTCTCAAATTTATCATTTCACCTAAAATTTTATTCCCACCTTCATCAAGGAAATGCATTAGTCCTTCAGGGCTTTTGTGTTTCCTTTTTGAAGACAAACATGGAATGGCGGGCTATGTGAAGTGTTAAATTTTGTAACAACACACATAACTATAGATTACATGTAGTTAATCAATTGCTGCAACTGAAAACATGATAAAATTGTAATGTATTCCCTAGTTAGGTCCACTTCATCAATGCCATCCATCGTATTGAATTTTCAAGTTTCCAATTTTTACACAAGTGTAAAAATTGTCGATAGGTTTACTGGCAGTGGATTAGTGACTTACGTTAACTGATTTCAACTTCGTATTGAAAAAAAAGAAATATAATTTAATCAAAACATGAAGGTTTTCAAACATCAACTTGTTTAAGTATAGGTCGTTTAAGTATGTTCATATTTTTATGAATTTTGGTCATGGACCATTCATGGTGTGATGAGACATAATGAAGGTATATGCATGGAAGCATTGTGAATTGAGTGAAACATGATGAAACACATTAGAACATGCATACGAGAGGTTTCCATCAGTATTTATCATGATAATATGGTGTATAATTCATGGAAATATTTATGAAGATGAGTTAAAGCATAAAGACCATGATGTAGATAGCACGGTGTAGAGGTATGAGGATAATTTGAGGTATGATGATAAGTCTCCAAGGAAATTATGGGTATGTGAGCATTGTTAGAGTTGTAAAAGTTGTCCCATGTGTGTTAATGTATATTTCATGGAAATATTTATGAAGATGAGTTAAAGCATAAAGAACATGATGTAGATAGCACGGTGTAGAGGTATGAGGATAATTTGAGGTATGAGGATGAGTCTCAAGGAAATTATGGGTATGTGAGAATTGTTAGAGTTGTAACAAGTTCTCCCATGTGTGTTAATGAATTTTCAAGTCGAGATTAAAGGAAGAAGTATGAAAAGTGGTATTGAGGTCTATCGATATCTCAAAATGGAGAATTCAAATCGAGAGGAACTTTCGAAGTATCTCATTAGGATGTTAAACATTTACATGGGACCTTCAGATATTTAATATATATGGGGAATGGTTCTAGATAATATTTTCTACCTTTTTTCTTTGGGTTTAAGGTCTAGACCATTATAAAAAAATGTTAACACCAAAACCACTCTTAAACCCTTCCAAAACCCTAATAAGGACACGATATAAAAGATATTTCTCAAGCTAGTTCCTAATGGATTGGATTAGGTAGCATTATAATTGTATCTTATAATGGAATCTCCTAGGTACCTCAAGGTGGTATTACTTTGTCATATGAATGACTGATCCCAAGAGAAAAAAAAAATTATCTGAAGATGTTGCTATAGAATTAAAAATATGCATTAGAAATAATAAGAAAATTAATGTAATATTAATCAGGAGACTCAGGTTTCATTTCCATCAAGGTTATTGGACAATTTCTAGTGCTTAAAACTTCCAAATAAGCTATCCAAGTTAGGTAGTCACTAACATTCCTAATGGAAAAAACTAGGATGACTTTAAGAAGAAGGTTATGAGGTCATTGCATGATAGGATGATAAAAAATTATATGGATACAATTTTTAGCACATTTATTTACTATTCATTCTTTTTAGAGGCTTTGAAAGTCTTGATACATGTATTGAAGATCAAGTTCTACATCACCGATATTTGTGATAAGTTGAAAGTTTTGAGTGATCATGGTGTAGAGATGTTATTGAACCGTTATGCCTTGAGTTAAAGTGTCTAAAGAATATGGTGATGGTGTTTAATTCATGGAGTATCTTTATAAATATTATATATTTCATGATTTTGTGGCTCCAGCTTGTATAAGATGCATTCTTGAAGAAAAACTATTTTTGGTATAAAGACCAAATAGGGAAGTTTGTTCTTAAGGTGATTTTATGCTATGAATGAAAGTTATAGAACTAAAAAAGCATGGAGGATCTCATATGAAGTTAGATATAAACAACTTTAAAGTTTTTATGTGTTGGTGAAGTCTTTGTGGGCCAAATCAAAATAAAGTCTAGTGTTATAGCCAAACCTAATGCATTGGCATTTTTGAGACGTAATAAAGGAGTGTTAAATAAATTATGTAATAGATGACCAAAAAAAGGTTCATGTTATGATTTTATCCTGTTTATAATATTCTATAAGAGATTTTGTTTGGCTGAACTAAGTAATTTTAGGTGTGTATGACTAACCTAGTATGTATACGGTCATGAGTCATCTATAAAAATGTTAGGTAGTTTTAGGCCTATTACTGGGTGAAATTAAATGATTGAAATATAGATATTTTTGGAGATTTAATAGGTATTTTAGAACATGGGAAGAGTGTTCATGGTTAATATATAGAATATGGTCAACCTATTACAGGAAATTTATACATTCTACTATCAAATTGAACATAGATGAAGCATAAGATGTTGTTTTTAGAAGAATAAGAGAGAGTGGAGATGAAGAAGTTTTCATCATTTGTTGATTAAAAAATAGGGTTTAAAAGGTGAAAAAATATAGTTGTGGCTGATTTGATGTTGATTCACTTTTGGAGTTGTTCAATCCTTCCAAGTGGGTGCTTGCTAAAACCTTACAGAGTTTGTGATTCTTTACAAGTTACGGCTTGCTAATACCTTTTAAAGTAGATGCTTGGTAATTTTGGGTTTTTGCTCTATGTGGAGTTGGTTCTTTACTAAATATTGATTTTTTTTATACGATAGTTCTACAAATATAGAGATCAATGGGTTTTCTTCTCTGTAAAGATTTCCCACATGTTTATGTCTATTCTCTCTTGTTTCATGTTGTTATGACTAGATTATTATGCATTTTAAGATCGAAATAGTTAATATGTATTGAATGAGTAAACGTAAGTGATAGAAAATTTTTAATCAATGATTCACCCCACACCCACTGATTGTGTTTCCTTTTTAGCAAGTCTCTAATAGTATTAATGGAGAAAACCAGGTAGACTTGAAGAAGAAGTTTATGATGTCATTTCATAATAGGTTTATTAAAACATTATGTGGATATATTTTTTTACGATTTTTATCTCATATTGATTCTTAAAAGAAGATTTGAAATTGGTTATATTGTTTTTGAAGATCAATCTCTTCATAACTTATTTTTTAGGTAAGTCGATAATTTTTAGTGATCATGGTGTAGAGATGTCCTTGATCCCTAATTTTATGATTTTAAGTGTATAGTGAATATGATGATGATTTTGAGATCACGGGGTATCTTTCTATAGGTTCTATTTGTCATGATTTTTGTCTTCAATGGGGTACAAGGTTCATTTTTCAAGAAATACTTTTTTTGTTATATAAACATAATAGGATGGTATTTTCTTAAGGTGATTTCATGATATGAATGTAAGTTGAAGAGATAAAAAATAATGAAGGAGCACATAAGAGGTAATATAAAAAAAATGAAATGTTTTTGTGTGTTGGTGAAGGCTATGTGGGCCAATGAAATACAAAGTATAGCGTTTGGGACATACCTAATTCATTAAGACTTCTTAAGACCTAATGAAGGAGTATGAGCTAAATTATGTAATGGTTTACCTAAAATAGAATCATGTTGTGATTTACTCATGTTTTTAATATTATCTAAGAATTGTTTTATGATTGACCTAGGTGATTTTAGGTGTGGATAACTGACTTAGTAGGTATATGGTCATGAGTCATACGTATATATGTGTAAGGTAATTTTAGGAATATTTATGGGTGAAAGTGAATAAGAAAAATATAGAAATTGTTGGAGATATAGTAGGACTTATAGACCATTGAAATATTTTTCATGTTGAATATCTAGAATATGGTAATCCTATAAAAGGAAATTTCTACATTCCAATGTAAAAATGAAGAGAAAAGAAGGAAAAAATGTTGTTTTGAGAATAATAAGACAATGTGTAACTAAATATTTGGTCATCATTTGTTAATAAATAAATAGGGTTAAGAAGGTGAAATAATATAGATGTTTCTCATTTGATTCCGAGTCACTTAGGGAGTTATCACTTCCTTGCAAGTGAGTACCTTATAAAACCTTAGAGAGTTGTTGCTTCCTTGAAAGTGGATTATCAATAAAAGTTTGTCAACTAGGTGTTTGGTAATTTGAGGTTTGTGCTTCGTGTGGACTTATCACTTCACTACATCTTGATTTTTTTATAGGATAGTTTTCCAAATACAGAGATTAGTGGATTTTCTTCCCTTTAACATTTTCCAAATTATATATGGTTGTTCTCTCTCATTTCATGTTCTTTTGAATAGTTTATTATCCATTATAAGATCACTATGGATAATATGCATTGAATCAGTAAAGTTATTCGATAAAAAATATTTAAGCATTGATTAACCCCCACCTCAATATTTTTTCTTCCAAGTTAGGTAGTCACTAATTATCCTCATGGAGAAAACCACGATGAATTCAAGAAGAATGTTATGAGTTATTTTCATGATAGGTTAATAAATAAAATATATGTATATGTTTTTTTTGAATTTTATGTCCTATTAATGTTTGGTAAAGGCTTTGAAAGTGTTCATATAGGTGTTTTGAGATCAAGTTCTTCATGACTTGATTTTGAGGTAAGTCGATAGTTTTGATTGTTTATGCCTTGAGTTGAAGTTTCTAATGAATATGGTGATGGTGTTGAGGTCATCTATTATTTTTCTATAGGTTCTATTTTTCATTATTGTGTGACTAAAGGAGGTATAACATTCATTGTTGAAGGAATGCTTGTTTGGTATATAGATGTAATAGGTGAGTTTTGTTCATAAGGTGATTTTATGATATGAATGAAAGTTATAGAGATAAATAAGCATTGAGGAGATCAGAAGATGTCATAGATAAATATTTTGAAATGTTTTTTTATTTTCTTCATGAAGGTTATGTGGGCCCAAGAAACAAAAAGTGTAGTGTTATGGATAAACCTAATGTGTTAGGCCTTCTTGAGACCAAATAATTGATTATGAGATAAATTAACTAATGGATGAGTTAAACGAGGTTCATGTTGTTATTTATTCATGTTTGTAATATTATCTATAATAATTTTTAGGGCCTACCTAAGTTGTTTTAGGTTTTATTATCCATATGAAGAACACCCCAAGTTGAATAAGTGCAAGAAATCCTTTTCTTTGGTCAATACAATGGGATATTTTCTGAGTGTGGGTGAACCAATTTTGAAAAGTACCTGAAGAGAGTGATGGTTCCCGGATTAATCACCTAAACTAGTTTCTTACTAGGGGTAAGGGAAATAAATATAATGAATTCAAAAAAACATGTAGAATTTTTTGATACACCACCTATTTTAGACACCTATGAATGCATAAGACACGTTATTTGAATCTTTAAGACGTGAAAACATCACTTCATTTGTTGTTTGATTTGAATTTCACACAATATTTCACAAAAGGCATGCACAAGCTATCAATCTAGCATGGGAGGGAAAATCAAATGACCTTTCAACTTCCAAACTGATTAAAAAACTAAATCTACACTTAAAATGACTTATGAAAGCTTCAAAATCTTAATGGAGGTAATGAGATTCATAAACATGCAAAGGAAATAATTCATCTAGTTAAACATATTAATGAATCTATTGTAACATGGTTTAATTCAGATTGCAAATAGAGTAATTTATTCTTTTATTGAGTCAAATAGCTGCTAGAGTACAAAATTTGGAAAAAATTGGAATGAAAAATTGCAAGCCCCTCATGATTCAAAATCATGGGTACATATAAAAAGAGAAGGGAAAAATAAGTGTAGTTAGAACTTTTCAACACTTAATTTTTCTCCTAGATCTCAAACTGACTAAAGTCTCACTTCAAGTAAAATACCTCAACTCGAGTTTAAAATTAAGTTAGAGTCTAAGTGGAAACAAATCGAATGTTATCTCTTAGCTATCAAATACAAAATTCAAACCCAATTGTGATTTTTTTGTATTTCTTAATCTATAAATCTGGATTTTGAGCCCTTTTGTACAAGGGTATAGACCCTTTCAAAATACCATTTACCAAAAATAAAATAATTATTTTTTTACAAATTTTTAATTATAATCATAAGATTATTATTATTTACATGCTTTAAAAAGGATAAATGTTGAGTGTGCATGGAATTTTATCCTTTTTGATTTGGTGTACTTCCTTTGCCAAAATTAAGGTAATAATTCGGTCATTTAAGAAAATTAATATAATGATTTCCCTTCTTAGAAAAACATAAGAAAATCACTGAGTCCTTTTGGATTTGGGAATAGACATGATTAGTATATGAATTTGGTTTCTTTTGAATCTGGGAAAGGTATGATTTTACACCACCCCCCACATTGAAAATAATTACAATTATAAATATTATTTCAAAATAAATCACACCAGATGGGCACCTCAGAAAGGATGATAATTTTTTTAAGAGAGAAATTAATTTAACCATGGTCAAATTGACCATGGTTGAAATTAACTTGGTAGACCATTTATTGATTAGGTTTGAAACACTAAACACATTCATTTGAATTGGTTTTATTTTTGGTGTGGATGATATTATACTTCATGAAACCCTAGAAAACATTTGTTATCCTTGTGGAATATTAAGATAGTTATCTATTTTTTTCTTTGGATGTGGTCTCCATTATTTCTAATTTGGGTTAGAGTTGTGGCTTTACAAGAAAGTAGTGTGATCTTATCGCATGGACTCATTTCTTATGTTGGTTTTCCACTTTAATTAGCTTCTTTGAATATTCCATACTAAGCTAAAACACATTGAATATTGTTGTCACGCCCACATTTTATAGCTTCAATTATTTGCTTACTCCTTTACTCATAGTTATTTCTTGAAATGGATTTGACATATTTTGGACAATATGTTATGTTATTTGATATTCATGGACATCTATGGTCATTTGGAAGCTTAGCGCCAAATCACCTTTGATTAGTATGTTGGCACATTTTAATAGATGTTATGGATACTAACATTTTGCTATATTATTTGGGCCTAATTGATATATGATGGATACTTAGTTTAGTCACACACCTTTATGATATAGATTATTTGATTATTGATGAGAACAAATGATAGCATGGATATATTTCATTTGTATGTATTGAAATGGCTAACAGATGGTGAATTCATGTGAAATTGTGCATGTTTCTCATTTATGATTTCATGTTGATGTTGTGATATCATAGATTGCATGTTTAGACTTGATCGTTTACTGAGTAGTTGATTTACATTTGTATTGGGTAGATGTGTTTAATCTATGCATTGAGTGTGCAAGTTACAAAGGCACATGCCAACATGGGTTTTAGGGAGGCTACATAAATTGTGCACAAGCAACCCATAAGGCTAAGTCCTAACCATGCTAGTTGTATGAGGTCTTATTGGTTGCTTGTATTATTTGGGCACCATGAGTGACCCTTATTTGTAATGTGGTATTTCATGTAATATAATTTTTTTTAGGTTGTTTAATTTTATTAGTAAAATAGATTTGGGGACTTAATTGTCCCCACCTGCATTAAGTATGTGTTAGTGTAAGTTTGTGTTAATTAAAGAGGATTGGGGCCACATAATCACCTTTGAATAGAACCCGCATCCTCTACATATGTGCCCAAATGTGCCAAACCTGAAATTGGGATATTTTTGGCATTTTAAGTTACCTCTTTTAGTTTTGGGAGTTCACTTAGAATGAAAATAAACCCTTGGACCCTACGTACTAGGAAGGGGGCTTAATTCAAAGGTATGGAGGGAGTTTCCATCCCATTTACCCTCTCTTTTGTCACCATCCATGTAAGATGGGTTATAATATGTGTGCTGTGAAAAGTTGCCTAATCTTATCTAATTTTCTTTTTGGGTAATTTGGGAGAGGGGTGTTTAAATGTGATTTTATCTTTTCTTTATTTTGTTTTGGGAATATTGACTTGGAGGGAAGAGAGGGGTGACACATGTCACCTCGTAATTTGTGAGGAAATTTATTTTATTTTATTCAAATACTCCCTCATGTGGGAGAAAGAGGACTTTTTTGGGGAGGGTTTCTCTGTGCTTGGAGTATTTTGGAGTTAGATTTTTGCTTATACAAGGAATTGGGAAAATCTTAGATATTTGGAGACCTTGTGGAGGTAGGATCTTTGATCTTATTCTATGTTATTTTTCATGTTAGATCTTCAATTTTCTTATGGTTGAAATTTGTGTCTTGTTGCATGTGTTGTATATTGCTTGGGTATGTTATGTGTTATTTTCTCCATCCATCATATGGATTGATGGATTTGGGATTTTATTGGGGAAGAGGGAGGTATTTTCCATCTTAAGCCTCACAGCTTAACGAGAAAGCCATGTTGGTTCTCTTTATCCACTCATATGGTTTGAACCCCCTTCCCCATCCTTGGAGAGGAAACCCAATGGGTTTTTAAATCATCCCAAGGAGGATTTTAGGTGATTGGGAGGAACAATAAGGAGGGATGATTGTCTTGGATGAATAGAAGGTTTTTTGAAGATCTTGTAAGTGTGCATCTTATGGTTAGACCACACTCTTTGGAATTATTGGATGTCTCATCTACTCTTCCCGTTTGTTGAGGATGAATATGGTTTTCTCCTCCTTTTATTTGGTTGATAATTATTATGTTTTCTTTAGTGTATGGATTAGTCTTGTATGTGATATGCTTGTGTTTACTTCCCCCTTATTCTTATGTGCATTTGTGGAAGCTAGATCTCTCTTCCATGGGCTTGGAGGAGGATATCATGTCTTTCAACCTTTGGAAATATATGTAATGATGCTTATAGGTTGGGTGGTAAAACAAGCCTTTCTCTATGTGTTGGATTCAATGAAGAGAAAAAAATTGGAGCTCAAGTTTGGAAGATGGTTGGAATATTCCCTTAAGTTTTAGGCATCTTGTTGTCCTCAAAAATTTTGTGAAAATTTTACTTATTGTAAAATTCCTTCCGTCTTGGAATGAAGCCTTGTAATCTTTTTCTTTATGCATCTTAAGTATCTTGGAAATACGTTGTATTGGAGAGCTTAAGAATGATTGTAATATAAACTATTTTTACATGAAGAAAGTGGTAAGAACCTAGTATCTTGAAAAGCAATGCAAGTATTTTGATGAGAATCTTGTAGTCCAATTTTCCCCCCTCAGGAAAAATGAACAAACATGACCTTTCGAAGGTGGAAATGGAAAGATTGTTTCAGTCATGTGAGCTCACATTCAATTTCAAAAATCAAGTTGCAGTCGATTTCATCATGGCAATGTAAAAAAGGAAGAATATCCAAGTTCAAGAGGAAGAAGAATGGAGAAGGCTCGAATTTTTCAAATTGTCATTTTTGGCACTTTCAGAAAAATAGGGCCAAAAATGATCGAAAATGTCTAAAACTCAAACTCTCGAAACTCAAATTTCATACTTTCAGGTTTTGGGGTTTCAGAAATATTAGGGGTGAAAATGGAAATTCGAAGAAAAATGTCTAAAGTTTGAAACTCCAAAAGTCAAAAATTTCGTACTTTCGGGTTTAGGAAATCTCAGGTGCAAAAAATGGAAAATTGGCCCAAAAAGTCCAAATTCCTGAAGTCCTAACGTTTGAATTTCAGAATTTCAATGTTTCGGGACCTTGGGAATCGAGCCAAGAATGAAAAGAAAAAGTATGAATTCCCAAATTCTAATTGTCCAAATTTTCAAACTTCAGAATTTCGGGATATCGACATTCAACATTTTTTATTTTTGAAGCGAGAAAAATGGAAAAGGACAAGAAAATGTCTAAAACTCGGAACTCTGAAGTTCCAAATTTTTTGACTTCAGACTTTCAAGGTTTGAGTTTGGATTTTAGAACTCTTAGGCCCCAAATCATAAAAATCAATGGAAATGTCTGAAACTCTAAAACCCGAAAGTTTGAAATTTCAGACTTTTAGGATTTTAGGGTTTGAAATTTCGGAACTCTCAAGCAATATTGGCAGATGAACATTGTTTTAATCTCTGAAATGAAAATGTCCAAAATTCTGAATTTCAGGGTTTCAGAGGTTGCGTGATTTTTGGACTTTCGGAACTCTCAGGCATTTTTTCCATAGAATGCACCTCGAAATTTAGATGGAAATATATTTCGACTGGAAGCTCGTATTTGAGAAAGAGAGGAATTTTTGGAAAGCTCTCGATGTCTTCTACACAACAATGAAAAATATAGTTCCCTATTTTATGGTTTCTTAGGGTTTCTCACCTACCACCATACTAAGGTATGGGCTTCCTTTCTTTCCCAAAAAGTCAAAGTACATGGAGGCATGGGTTTTACACTAGAACCCATCAATTTTGCATAAGAATTCAATGCATTTTTAGGGTGGTTGAAGCTAGCTTTCAGGTTTCTTATCATCTCCCTCTCTCATTCTTGCTATATATTGTAAGGAAGGGCATTTTTCTAAATGTTGGACATTTTTGTTTTGCACCCTCCCTTCCCCTCTTGTTTGTAAGTAGATTTGTGGAGTTCAAACCTCCCATTAAAATTGTAATGCAAGTTATGCCTCTTGGCCATTATAGTGCACTGTATAAACTTTTTGGAGAAACAATACATGTCTATGGATGATTTTTTAACCCTCTCCTGTGTTCATTTTCTCTTTCCTTATCTCTCTCATTCCAGTATTGGTTATCTGTGCATTGGTGGTTGTATTAAATTTTTATGGTTTGTGTTCATTTACAAAGTAGGTGTTCATCATTCCTTTCGTGCATCACCTTTGTTAATTTAGGTTTAATTTTCTTACATATACTTAACCATGTGTCCTTGGAAAGTTAGAGTAGGTTTTAATGTAGACCCTCTGCAGCTTTTAATGCACGCACCCGAATAGAGGAATAAGAATTGGCCTTCACCTAGAGAGATTTCCCGATTGCAAGGTCCCACACTTTGGTAAAAGCTCCATGTTATGCAATCACACTGAGATTTTCAACCCAAAAAGTTGAAGACATTCAGGGGTGCTGTGATTACGCATCAACAAGTCCTTATTAAATATCTTATTTTTTGGGTTGAAATATTCCTTTTAAAATAAAATAATTGATTGCTATATGAAGTTTTTGTTGAAAAGAGTAATGTTACTCTTGTATTTCTTGTTAGTATGGTAAATGATTAAGGATAAAATGATTGAATACAAACTAGATTCAATTTTATTTCTTTACAATCTTAGAAATATGGTTATTGATTTAAAGGAAAATTACTTCTAGTGGAAATCCACTTAATGCTTGCATAGTAAAAGTTTGGTTGAAAGAAAAATTTGTTTCATTAGTTTCCTTCCGATTTTAACAAAAACACATTTCTCTTAGAATGTGGATAGGCAAGTGTACAATGTTTCTTTTTTTTATAAACTTAGAATGAATGCATTTGTAAATCATTTGTTGATATACAATTTACTTGCTCAATTCAAGCCTTCTCCTTTTATCTAGAAAAAGATTTTATAATGATCACAAAAATTGTTAAGAAGAAGACAAAATATAGAGGTGGTTAAGTTGGTGTTGAGTCACTTTGGGAGTTTTTTGTTCCTAGCAAGTGGGTGCTTGTTAAAAAATTAGGGAGTTGGTACTTCCTTATAGGTGGGTTATTTTAAAACCTTGTCAAGTAGGTTCTTAGAAATTTGGGATTGGTGTTCCATGTGTATTTGTTGCTTCCCTTAATATTAAGTTTTTACTATAGGAAAGTTGTCCAAATACAAATATTAGTGTGTTTTCTTCCTTTTAGGGTTTCCCATATATATATATATATATATATATATATATATATATATCTCTCGGTTTGATGTTATTATGAATGGATAATAATGAATTTTAAGATATTTATGGTTAATATGCATTAAATAAGTAAAATTAAGTGATATAAAATTTTTAAATACTCGATTCTCCCCTTTTAGAGATTATGCTTCTAAGTCACATAACCGTGAACAATCCTAATGGAGGAAACCAATCTGAGTTGAAGAAGAATGTTTTGAGGTCTTTTAATGTTAGGTTGATAAAAAAAACTTTATATGGATAAGTTTTATGGGACTTTATGTACTATTAATGCTTTATAGATGTTTTGAAATTTGCCATACAGGCATTGAAGATCAACTTCTTCATGACTGGATTTTGAGGTAAGTTGAGAGTTTTGAGTGATCATGGTGTAGAACGTCTTGCCCCTTATGACTGGAGTTGAAGTTTCTAACATGTATGGTGATGGCGTTGACGTCAAATAATTTCTATCTATAGGTTCTATTCATCATGATTAAGTGGCTTAAGGTGACATAAGCTTCATTCTTATAGATAGAATTTTCTTGTTATACATAACTAATAGGTAAGTTTTCTATTAAGGTAAGAGAGATTCCTAGTGAGTTTAAATAGAGGAAAATGGGGAAGAAGAGGGAAGATAAAATGTGATAATCCAAAAACACATTTAAACCTCCAATCTTGTGGAGCACAACATATTTTAACCCTCTAAAGGAAAAAAATATGCACAATCTACCGAAAAATATAATAAAAGGAAAAAAATTGCAATACAAATCAATATAGGGAAATAAAAGCCACAAAACACTAATTTTATTGCTTAAAACAATGGACAATCCATTATAGTATAGGCACAATGAAACAATCCTTCACAAATGCATAAATTAAGTCCCTGTAGCTCATAAAAATGCTAGAAATTTTTTGGCGAGTAGTTCCATTACAATTTCAAAATATCTCCCTTCAAATGAGGGGAATTTACAAATATATAGAGAAAAGGAGATACCAACCAATATCATTCATTAATTTCCTGTATGGAGGTATGGGTTACCATGCTGGTTTAATTTCCAATGGTACTTTTCTTGCACATCGAACAAGGGTGCCGTACCTCATTAATCTGGTTGTTGAGCTACCATGTATGGTGTCATTGATGTATTTCTGTATCTGAAACTCTTTTGCTGATGCATGAAAATAAGGGAAGAGTTTTCACCGATGAGGGAAAGAATTTTCACCTGAAAAATAGGAAAATATGTCACACGAAAATGAGCACAGGTTGACGCACATCAAAAAAGGAGGTGGACGTGAAACAGAAGTGATAATGATGCAAGATGAGAGGGTGGTGGTGATGAGGAAGGTAGAGTGATGCATTCCAAGGAGGGGATGTTTTCGCATGAAAATAAGGTATGATGTAGCATTACAGGGAGGGATCATTTAATGCCCGATAGGAAAAAATGGTTATCATGTGACAGGAAGAGGTTTTGATGCGTGACAAGAGGGAATGGTTGATGCCTGAAAAGAAGGAAACTTTGACACATGATAAGAAGAGGCGCGGACGCACCACAAGAGGGAACAATTTATGCATGACAGGAAGGAATGGTTTATGCATGATAGGAAGTTGTGTAGAGGCGCAACAAGAAGATATGTTATTGCATGTCAAGGAGGTGACAATTTGTACATTATCCAATTTGACCATTAAAGAAAACCCAGATCCAAACCTTCACCATGGTGAGTAAACTCGCCAAGATATACTACGTGTAATGCTCCCATTTACTATTAATGCAATCGACTGTAGGTTGATCCATTTTGCAATTGGGGTGCTGAAATGGATAAAAATTGGTGACTTGTGGTTGATCTTCCTAGTAGATGTGAAAGACTCTTTATTTTGTATCCATTAGGCACTAAGTCATTCTAATTGTTGAATATGGTTTGATGTCCGAAACCTCTTGTAACTCGGAATACAACTTGTTCATTACTTTATCATTGGGTCTTGCCTAAAACTAAAAATTGCAACAACAAAAAATTGCAAACATGTAAAAGAAAAAAATCATACATATCCCAAAATGAAACATGCGAGAGTACACAAGCCCTTATCTAAAAGTAAACTTAGCTACAATAGAATAATGTGCTGAAAAAAACTTAGAGGAATTACAAAATCTAGGCTAATACGTACAAAAAGATAGTCCCACAATAATAATACATGAGATATATTCAATTGAATGTGATCTATAATTATTCTCCATCCAACTTCATCAATTGGAAAGCATTGTTTTCTTTGCACTCGAAATCAAGTAAGCGCCACTCCATATTGCATAAAACTTGGAGTGCCTCCCTGGATTTACTTTGTCTCGCATCCCATTTCAAAACCAGTCTCCTTAAAAATTTTCATCTTTGGCCCTTCTTTCAAAAATCATATTGATTTGAACTCAGTCCTTATCCATTATTTTATGGCCTATTTCCTTATCTCTTCAATCTCCATGAGCTCTTCATACCTAATTTCCATAGATGGAAATGCAAACAACTCCAACTATTTGATAATCTTTAAGGCTGGTAATTCAAGGGATATCGATAGCCTTGATTCCCTTCCATAATCCAAATTAAAAGGGAAATAACCAGTTGACTTCTCGAGTTATTCTATCATCCCACAAGACTGATTTCAATTTGGTATGCCAAGTCCTCTGATTCTCATCTAGGGTCCTCCTTATGATTCTCATCAAGTTCTTGTTCGTGGACCCTACTTTCCCATTACCCTAGGGGTATTAGTTAGAAGAAGTGCTCAAGTAGATGCCATTTTTAACATCTCAATTAGATATCTTAGCTGCAATGAAATCTAAGGCATTATCTGATATTATATTGGAAGGAACCCTAAACCTTGTTGAAATACCTTTGTAGAAATCCATAATACTATCATCATTTGCCTCCTTGAGTGTAAGCCCATCGTCCACACTTAGTTAAGTAATCTGTGATTGTAAGAATCCATTTGTGACCTATGCTAGAACTTGGATTGATTATCCAAATAAAGTATATCCCTCATTCGCATGAAATGTTTTTCAACCGAGATAGGATGGAGTGGGAGGGATGCTAACTTCTCTTTACCTATGAAAAGGCACACTTCTTGCATTTCTTGATCCATGAGTAACAATCATTGAAAAGGTTAGGAAAATATTAACCAACCCTCATGATCTGAATAGTTGTTGCTCTTGGGGAAAAATAACAACTTGCCTCTCCATCATGAAATTCATACAATACCCTCTCTATCTGATCTGTCTTGATGCACCTTAGAGGACACCATTCAAATCCCTTTTGAGAAAAATATTATCCACACGACATATAGGATGCAATGAATTCTGAAATACCTCCTTTTGGACTTACTCAATCCTTGAGGATTTTAACCTATTTGAATGAAATGTACAATATAATGAGTCCAAATTGAACGGGTATGTCACCCGTAGTTTGTTCTTGATCATCTTGCAACATCACAACAACTTCTTCCTCATCTCTTGATTAAGCATGTTGGTTAAAAGCTAGTTTCTCACACAATCCTTTCCCTCTAACTAATTTGGTCACATTTATATCGGATCGTATTCCATGACCTTGGTTATCCAACCAGCTCTCTTTTATTAAGGTCCTTATTAAATAGAAAATATTTTACACCAGCATGTGAAACTAATAGATCAATTCTTTCCTTTGACACTAGATGACTGAATTTCTTTAAAATTTTAATTACAAAAAGGACGTGCTTCTCAATTAATGAGTATCTCACTTCATAATCATGAAGGATTTGACTGAATAATGCGAATAGGATGCTCCAATACTTATTGATTTGGTTGTACTAGTATGGAAAATATTTCACCAGTGCCTCCAAAAGTGTATAAGATGAAGTCCTTTAAGAAATCTATATTTATGAGGGTTGGAGCTTGTGTAATGGCCTACTTTATGGCTTCAAAAATTTATTTTTATTCAGTAGTGCATCTAAAAACCATGGTCTTCTTCAAAATCATTGTTAGTGGCTTGAAAAGATGGGAAAAGTTAGGAACATACCTCCCAACAAAATTACTTTTTCCTAAAAATATTTGGAGAGTTGTCTTGTGACTTGGCAATGGAAATGTTTGAATGAATTCTACCCTTTCTGGATAGATTTCAAATTGTTCCTTAGACATGATGTGGCCTAATATCTTACCTTCATGAGCCAAGAATATGCACTTTTTCAGATTCAAAGACACCCTGAATCTCCGGCATCTTTGGAATACTTGTCTAAGATGGAAGAGGTGACTTGCTACAATTTTTGAGAATAGGGTAATTTCATCTAGATAAAAAATAACCATCTTATTAATTAGACCTTTGAATGCCATATCCATTACCTTTTAGAAATTTTCTCCAATGTTTGATAGTCCAAATGGCATCTTTCCATAAGCATATGTTCCCCACTTCGTAGTGAAGGATGTCTTGAATTGATATTCCTCCTTCAACAAGATTTGATTATAGCCCAAGTAGCCATAAAAAAGTGAAAAACTTTTGATACACCTAATACTTGCAAGATTTTCTCCATGGAATGAAGTGCATAGTGGTCCTTGAGAGAGGCCATGTTCAAGTCTCAGAAATCCACACATAATCTGATTTCCCATTTATATTTGCTAAACGACACCAGATTTTATACCCATGAAGAGTGCTTGATTGGAAATATGATGCTTTCTTCAAAGATTTTGTGCAGTTCCTTGTTCATGAGAGATTCAATATGAGGATTGAATTGCCTTTTCTTCTACCTGATGGGTTTAGCTCCTGAATCTAGCTCAATGGTGTGTTGTGCCAATTTTGGATTAAACCCTATCAAATATTCATAACTCCAAGAAATTTAATCTGGAAATTCTTGGAAAATTTGTATAAATTCAAATTTTTCTTGTTCAAAGGCTTACCTTACAAATTTGAAGTGTTTTTCCTTCTCCAACTAAAATTGGCTCTTAATTATTACGTTTGACTGAATGTTTTCTCTTTCCCTCTAGAAATGATCAATATGATTGAATATTTATTCTAGAGTCACTAGGCCCTTTGAAGCTTATTTTTCCTCAATCAACCACTTGATCATCATATTGTTGCTCCAATTTTTTTATTTTTAACCAAGAACTCATCCTCCTCTATAATAAATTAATGATCTATTGATCATTCTCAAATACCTTTTAGATCATGTTATTTTTTGACACAGGCTATCCTAACAATCACATCAATATGCGGATGTGCTTTATCTCTTTTAATATCATCCATAACATCAAATGTTGCTCTAATTGTTGCAAGCCTATATGCAGCCTCATTCTTCTTCCTCAAGATGGCTTGAATATTGAACACTTCAAAATAATCAATTTGATCCCATACCTGATGTTTGTAGGATTTGAGTAGATCATTCTTAGCACCATGTTTTCCCTAACCTGGTTGAGAATTAACTCACTATCCCCAAAATTTTACATGTTTTTTATATCTCTGTTTCTTGCACAATTCAATCCATGTATCAAAGCTTCATACTTAGTTGTATTGTTTGAACAAGTAAACTAAAACAAAAAGTTGAGTAGTACTTCATACCTTATGGTGAAAAAGAATTTCTCCTCCTCCAGTGCCTTTCCTACTCCTTGAGCCATCAAATAATATCTTCCATACTTCCTTATCACCCTTATCATCCTATTTGATGAGGCTAGGAAGAGGTGTGTTTTCCTCGAGCAAACAATAAACTCCCAACTCAGCCTCTTCTATTTCCTTGTATGGATCATATCTATGTATTTTGTTTTCCCATTCATCAAGATTCAAATTCGGGATGCACCCAACTTTGGTATTTGTTTCCTAAGTGTTTGGGAAATCCTCTTGATCGAAGGATGAGAAATTTACGTTTATTGGGCTTGGTACATGAGGCTAAATATGGAAATTTGCAATAGGTTCCAAATCGATTGTAGCCTTAGCTCCATAAATTTTTATGAAGAGTATATGTGACCATTCAACCGATAAGTAGCGTCCAATTTTGTTGGTGAAGTATCTTGATAAGCACACTACAAAGAGTGGTGGAAAATCGATCACTAATATATCCTATTGAATCGTGACATTAGTACATGTAATGCAATGTAAGGTTATAAAATTTTATGGTCCCAACAGTCCCACCACTTATTGTCCCATCTAAATGTACCACTCCTTTGGAAACCAGGTCGTATTTTAGGCCCAACTGATCTACAATCTATTTCAACACTACTGAACTACTAGCCAGTGATTCAATCATACAATTGTGTATAGGTTTTTTCCCAATAGCCATAGATATATAGAATGGATGAGGGTTCATGATTTTACCTTGCTAACCTCCATGAACTCCTTCTCTTGGATTTGCATTGGTGAGGACCTTCTCTTAATTCTTGGACAATTCGTTTGATGTTGGCCAATTCTCTATGGCTACCTATAACAAATCTCATTGGCCCGGAATTTTAAATGATTCCCACATAGAAATTCTTACATTGGTATTCTTAAATTGATCAATAATGTTAAAAGGATATGGATTATCCTTAAATTTCCCCTTACTCAACATGAATTTCTCCTGCACATGGGCTACTACAACCGGCACTTGAGTTGGCTTAGAAGGAATTTTGAACTGATTTTGAACATTTGGGGCTGCACTTGGATTGTTAAAACCCCAAAGTGTGATAAAAGGATGAGAAGTACTTGGATTGTATTAATTACCTTCCTCTATATTAATTTTCTTAGACCTTGTGTTAGATGATACACTTTGAGGAGGGGACTGATTTATTCAACAAAAATATTCAGCTTGTCAATTCACAAGTGTTGTCTCATTTAGAGTGCTTCCTAATTATCTACCCGTGTTGACTTTCTTCTTGGTTTGGTTCTTGAGGAAAACACACCGTAGTAACCATCAATGGTTGATTTAAAGGACCATTGAATCATGTTTCCTGATTATATGGTTGGCTACATGGGAAACACCATTCATATTATTCTGTTATATTATTTTGAGTCGGAACCAAGGCCCTAGATATTGAAATTACATTAGGGTTATATGCTTAGAATGACCTAGGAGATCGGGGTAGCCCTTGGTTCTTGTTGGAAGCTTGAACATGTGGCCTGTTTAGCTGATATGGAGGTTTTTTGGTATGGAACTGGGGCTAATGAGGTCTATAATTTTGAGCTTGTTGCATCGTAAGAGTTACCAACTCATTTCCTAAGTTTTGTAATTGTTTCATAACCTCCTAGAGTTCATTTGAATAGATATAATAAGAAGTGGATGGTTCATTTGAACTTAGATTTCTTGGAGTAGGGATGGGGGCTATTGTAGGTTATCGATTAGGATTAGGAATCCCCATATCCAGGTACAAAGGCATAGGTGGCCTAGGTTTGATTCTACCAGATTGAATTAGGAAATTCTTAGCTTTAATGACTATGGTATGGCCATTTTTAGGGTTATTCCTCCCATAGATTGTAGCATAACAGATATATCAGAATTTAGAGATTTAAGAAAATAGATAAATGCACATTTAGTTGTTATTTTGAGAAAAATTGGGATCATTTCCCATGTTATTTGGAATCTAGCATTGAATTATGTTGTCTGCTCATTTAGTTCCCTTTTGATTATGGTCATCTACTCCAAAATGGATAAGTTATCATCCTTTTCCCCAAACTGGCCAAAGAGATCTATGCACACTTGATCCCAACTCTAAATTGATCCTTCTCCCAAGCCTTTCAACCATTGCAACTATTTTACTTTGAAATAAGAGGACAAAAAATTGACTGCAACCTCCATATAACCAATCTCATGTATGACACATAAATTTTCAATGTCTTGAATGTGGTTGATGGAAGTTGTGTGATTTTCTGAGTGAAGTATGGTATATTCTTTAATGTTGTTAGCGGACTATATTTTGTGCATTAAGAGCCAGTGGACTACTGCCTGTGAAATTCTCATATGGGTTTGGGGGTGACTTATTTAGTTATTGTAGATGAGCCATCCTGAGTGGCCTGAGAACCCTAGTCCATTGAAGAAAGGTTTTTCCTTGTGGAGGTGTTGATAAAGTTCTATTTGGTGGAGATGGAGATCTTCAATCTCTTCTTCCCCTTCTTACTCTATCGAGGGATAAGTGTAGATAGAAAAATATCCCATCTTCTCTATTTCTTAACCTTTTTGGATTCTTCTCATGAACTTGATGAACTTGGGCTACTAAAACCACTGGATTTGAGTGGAAAAGTGACTAGATGTGTTGTTGCAAAGCCTCCTAATGTTATAATTTCAACAAGACACATACCCAATCTTGATAAAACTTAAAATATTGACCTTTGGTCCCACCGAGTGTTCCAACTCATATCGTCGAAAAGTAGCACCTCAGGATTTACACATTACAAAACCCTACTTTTGACTAACATGGGATTGTATCAAGGTGTTGGACCCTTACGATTGAGACAAACCTCCAGAGAAGGATGGTTCCTGACATATTCTAATGCTAACTTACTCCTAAACTACCAATTGCAAGGGACCGGAGAGAGAGAGAAATATATAAAAATGTAAATCCTAAACTAAGGGAGGTGATAACACCAAAACAAGGCTAGAGATATTCCTAGTTTGTTAAAATGGAGAAAAATCAGGAAGAAGAGGGCAAATAAAATTCCACATTCCCAAAACACAATCAATCCTCCAATCTCATGGAGCACAACAGATTTAAACCCTATAAAGGAAAACAATATACACAATATTCCCGCAAAATATAATAGAAGGTAAAAAATCCAATATAAATCAAGATATGGAAAGAAAATCCTCAAAACACTAATTTTGTTGCTTAAAATGATGCATAATCCATTACTGGAATAAGCACAAGGAAAGAATCCTTCAAAAATGAATAAATTTGACGCCTGTAGCTCACACAAATGTTTGAACAATTTTGGCCAAGTTCCTTTACATTTTTGAAATATAGCCCCTCAAATGAGGGGAATTTACATATATAGAAAGACAAGGAGCTACCAACCAACATACTTCATTAATCTCTTAGTATGGAGGTATGGGTGACCATATTGAATCACTTTCCAATGGTACTTTTCTTACATGGTGAATAGGGGTGTCATACCTAATTAATTTGGTTGTTGAGCTACAATTTATGATGTTATTGATGTCCTGGTCATATCTAAAACTATTTTTTGTCACCCGATAAAACAACTAGCTAACGCACGAAAATAAGGGAAGAACGACTTCCGATGAGGGAAAGACTTGTTGCATGGCAAGAAGAAAAATTATCACACAATAGCGAGGGGTGGTTAACGCGGTCGATAAAAGGAGGTGGAAATGTGATAGAAGGCGACACTAACGTGAGATGAGAGGAGATGAAGATGGGGAAGGTAGAATGATGCATGTCAAGGAGGGGATATTGTCACATGATAAGAATGTATTATGTCATGTTAAATTGAGGGAGAAGTTGACGCATGATAGGAAGAATCGGTTTTCATGTGAGAAGAAAAGGTATCGACATGTGACAAGAGGGAATGGTTGCGCGATTGGAAGGTATGCTTGACACATGACAATTAGAGTTGGTGATGTGCGAAAAGAGGGAATGGTTGATGTGAGATAGAATGGAGCAGCTTGATGCATGATAGGAGGAGGAACTGACACATGATAAGAAGATATGTTTTTACGTGTGAAGGAGATGACAATCATGCATTTTTCCAATTTGACCATTAAAGAAAACATGGCTCCATGTTAGGTTATCAAGCCTATTTTATTGTGTGAAAGTGTTGAATATTGTCTGACAAGAAGAGTACTTTACACGTTGCATGTACGCTTGTTTTAGTAGAGATTCAGGGGCATAGCCGTTGAGAAAAAAATTGGCCTTGAAACGTGCTCAATATACCAAGAAACGTGATTTTCTCATATGAGGTGGATTTGTGACCTATAGGTTTATGGGATGGTTTTGGCCCATGGTTTTTATACCCACGGTTTTGTAAAGACCGCTAAGCTTGAGCTTTCTACTTATGTTTTTTTCGCATATGTTAGATATAATGTAACATTGTAGATGTGTGTGAATTCGCTTTGTGAATTTTGTATAATTGTTGACCATAGCTCCAAATAGATATGGGTATTGAATTGAGAGAGTGGTGGCTTGTAATAAAATATGAATAAGTGATTCTTGGTAGACATAGCCCAAATTGGTTAACCATGTTAAATATTGTCTATTTGTGTTGTGCTATTTTTATTGTGCACTTTATTTCAGATCTGTAATATTTTCTACTTATTAGTTTCTACTATTGCAATTTTGTGAGGGATTTTCCAAATATTTTATCACTTATTTCCTAATAATGGGTAAAGTAGAGCTCGGTTTGGTTTTCAAGTGTTGAATCAAAGGGAAAGTTTTACCTTAACTCGAACTATGGAAGATGATGGAAGATTAAGGGTTCATAAATTCAATGGGTAGAATTTAAGTCTTTGGAAGATGAAAATGGAATATTACCTTTATCAAAAGGATTTTTTATTTCACTTTTGAGAAGGTGAACAAACCCTCAAGCATGACTGATAAGGGGATATTTTTCAGTGTTTAAATTTTCCTAAACTTCCCAAAACCATTTAAGTGTAGTAGAGCATTTAGAGAGCTTTCCGATGACTATAAGAATGTGAAAAATGGACACTAAGAGAACAAGATATGTCCAGTCAAAGTTTGGTCAACCGAAAGGTCAACATTGGTCAATAGGTCCATGGTGACGTGGATGCATGCAAAATTAACCAAGTGGCTCAATCGGCATCTAGAAAGTTGCAAAAGGAGAAAAATATGAATTTCATATTACTTTGTAATTATTTGGCACATTATTTTACATTTAAATTCCAGCGCATTTTTATAAACTCAAACTATATTAAATTTTCCACTATATCCTAACTTGCCACACAATATATCCATCTCCAACACCTTTACTCCAAATAATGCACCAAAATTTAACCTATTCCAACTATAGCTGATTTAAGCACCCTAATCTTTGGGATAAGATGGATCTTAAGCCTCTAGACCTATGCCAAACCTCCCTATTTTAGCACCTCAATAACCTCTCATGCGTAGAATGTGGGATTTCCCACCCAATGCACAAAATGGTTGATGCAAAAGAAGCCCAATGTTACTTGAACCCGTGATCTGACCACCCAAAGAAAAATCCACTAGTAAACTCACCCAAGGGGCTCGCTTGGTTATAAAATGGGTTGTTGCAACTTATACATGACAAGTACCAGTGTCCTGCAAATCCCATAAGGAGGCAATTTTGAGGCACTTCCACTCAGAACCAAATCTCAAGTTATATATGAAAGTGTCTTAGAATTTTGAGATGATCATGATGGTGTGATATTTTTTCAAATTTGGAGCTTTTGTGATAGATTTTTTCTGTTAAAGTCACATGAAGGTATAGAACCAAAGGGAGACATCACTGCAAGTGGATCAAGAAGGTGAAGGACAGAGGTTGAGCTCCATTAATGTCCTTCGAAGGTATGAAACATAGTTTTGTAGGTTTTTGATTCATTATTGGTTAATGTAAAGGTTATTGTATTTACATTTTTAACATTATTAATGGATCGGTTCACCATGAACCCAAGGACGTAGGAATTCCGAACCCCATAAACAATCTAGTGTTGTGTTCTGATTTTATTTTCAGTTTCTGATTATTTGCAATAATTGAATTTCATAAAAATAATGTGGATGTAATGGTAATTAGTATTTGACAACTTTTAAAATTGATTAAAATCAAGAAACAATGAATTTGGGTTTTGATCAAACATTGAATGTTTAATAAAAAGGAATTTAAAATTCATTTTGAAAACATCCCTAAATCATAATTTGATCAATTTTTGGAGTATAAAAGACTTCAAATTGATTAAAAAATAACAATCCTTGAAAATGTTAAAAGTGGAAAACTAAAATACACATTTTCTGATCAAGTTTGGTATCAAAGTAGTTAGATTGCTAGATTAGCTTCTAATTGTGTCTCGAAAATTTTGCTTGAGCTTTAGATATTGATTTCACTTTTCATTGTGTAGACATTTTGGGACTTGTTAATATTCTTTTTCATAGCAGGTGCGCAAGCTTTGGAAGTACAAGTTGTGTTTGTAGGAACAAGGAATCATGGGCAAGTCATCCAAATAGGAGCAACTAGATGATCTTGAAGCCATAAACCACCAACTCCAGGAAGAAAAATATTTCCGAGAGCTAATTTTTATTCCTTGGAAGACGAAATAATGTGGTTAAAATATGAGCCACAATCCTCTATAACCAAGAAAGGGGAGTATGTCAACGAGATCCTTATAGAGAGGAAGAAGTTGATTGATTTGTTAAAGAGTTGTAGGAAGAAATACGTAGCAAGAATGTCCTCTTGGAAAAGCTACAACAAGGTGAACACAAGAAGGAAATGCCTTCCAAATCAGATGCAAGTACTATGATAGAATGCATTGTAAGTTGTTCACATTTTAATTCTTCCTCTCATTCAGTTTCAGATATTCCTTTGGGTCAATTTGAAAAACACACTAAGGGAATTGGGTCTAAGCTAATGGTTAAGATGGGATTTAACAGAAAAGGCCTTGGTAAAAATGGACAAGGTGATGCTAACCCAATATAGGTAGAGGATCAGCCTTGGTTTGCAAGTTTGGGTTATTCTAGTGGGCAAATGGAAATTGGAGAAAGTTCCAAAGTAGTTGAAGGAAGACAAGCTTCCAACAGCCAAGGATCTACGCCTCTAGAATTGCAGGATTCTGCCATCAGGAGGAACAATGAAAGGTGTAAGAAAGTAGGTAAACGAGGTAATGAAATTCCACCTCCTCCCACTTACACTAAAAATAGAACTAAGGGGAAATTAAATCCTAAGACTTATAAAACTCTCTTTTAGTCTGAACAATATAGCTTTGGTAGATAGAAGTATGCGTTTCCTTGCACATTTTGTGAAGGTAATAATCATTCTGCAACATATTGTTGGAAGAGGAAAACAATGGTAAAGAATTTAATTCCTTTTTTGAATGATAAGGTAGGTGCTAAAGACCAATCTCTCCCAGTAAAGTGAGAAATGGCAAAAAATTTTACTCTCCTAAATAGAGGAATCATTATCTTAGACATATTTCAAGAAATGGAAAAATGTGTAAGACTCCTAAAAATAGGAAGTAAAATTTTGTTCCCATTGTAAAAGGAATGGTTCATGATGTTAAGATGTGTTGGTATATTCCTTCAAATCTGAAACATTGGGAAGTTGTTAAAAGGAAAATAATGTCAAACCAATATTTTTGATCTAACTCATGTAAATGCTCATTCTAGTAATCTGGGAAGTAAAACCACCTAAACGGAGAAATCCAAGTAATTGGATGGGTAAAAATTCCTCAACTTTATGTTTGCATTACAATGAATCGGTGATAGTATATGCAAACATTTTCAAAGCTATATTTTAGGGATTTTGATCCTATGTTTATATTCAGCTTTGAAATCATTTGGAAGTAGCCGTAGTGAATATTTGAGTGATAGGTTCATCATACTCATATTCATTTTCTCACATTTTGGTTAGTTATTCCATTTATGAAAACAATATGTATGGATATGGGCATCATCACAATGTCTATTTTGAAACTTGCAGTTTTATAGTGTTGTCATTTGTGTAAATATTATGGATGCTTATAAGACCCATTTGGCACTTGTTTGATATTGTAATAAAGAGACAAAATTGTTGTATCCACATGTGTTATTTGTACTAATTTATAAGACCCTTATTTTGGGAAAATTTGATTTTTGTAACTATCGATGTGGTTGCATAATTAGGGTGTAAATTTATTACACTAAAAAAATTGTTTGCAAAGGCACCACATGATCATTTTACGATTATAGTAGTTAACCAATTTCAAGAAGCATACGAGCTTTATAATCTATCACTTTACAAAATTCATCGTATTGATAGAATATTTACATATTCGCATTGATTCATATTTTGACTATAGCCATTTTTGGGCGTTGATGGTTTAATTATTCTGGATAGTAAATATCTATAGTTGTAATCATCATAATCACAAACCTGTCGATTGAACAATAGCTTTCAAGTATAGATCGGTGGTATTATCCGACTTATTATTTGTGATGGCGTATACAAAGATTTTTGGAAAATTCAAGTGGATTTAATTGTTGAATATAGCTATTTTTTGGAATTGATAGTCTATTTTATTATGAATAGTGAGTACTTGCAATTGTTATAGTTTCACATGGACAGTGGGCACTAGCCTAATTGTGGGTAGTTTAGATGTCCTGGTATACTGATCTGTGTTTATGAAATTGAAATTTAAGTGATCGGTCCTATCTAAAGGTGACACTTGAACACTATCTTTCTGTAATAGATTGGGTTTTATTATCTGGTCAATTATTTGTGATGGCATTACAAAGGGGTATGATAGTTCATAGTTGTCTCCACAGAGTTTGAGAGGGGTTACCCCATTTCATTGAACACTAGCTTAATCGGGTGTTATTATCTGATCGGTTATGTAATTAGATAATCAACTATTTGCATTTTATTTAACCTATAATGTTATTTTGGGTTCTTGTATGTGTTTGTGCAATGCAGGAAGAGATAACATTATTTGTGGGTTGATAAACAAATTTTTGTGGACAAAAAGCCTTCTCAGTAGGGAGGAGTGATCAAGGAATATTTTTGAGTGTTTAAAGTTCCCTAAAGTTCCCTAAACCATTTTAGTGCGGTAGATCCTTCATATATTTCTGATGACTATAATAACGTGAAAAATAGACACTTTGAGCTCAAGATATGTCCAGTCAAAGTTTGGTCAACTAGAAGGTCAACATTGGTCAACAGTCCATGGTGATGTGGATGCATGCACAATTGGCCAAGTGGTTCAATCAACATCATGGAAAGTGGCAAAAGGAGAAAAATTTTAGTTTCATATTACTTTCTAAATTATTTGGCACATTATTTTACATTTAAATTCAAGTGCATTTTTATAAACTCAAACTATATTAAATTTGCCACGTAATATATCCATCTGCAACACCTTTCCTCCATATAATGCACAAAAATTTAACATATTCCAACTATAGTTGGATTGAGTTCCCTAATATTTGGGATAAGATGGCTCTTAAGCCTTTAGACCTATACCAAACCTCCCTATTTTAATGCCTCAACAACCTCTCATACGAGATGTGGGATTTCCCACTCCAATGCACAAAACGGTAGGCGAAAAAGAAGCCCAATGTGACTCAAGCTACAACCTCACCACCCCAAGAAAATTTGTTAGCCAACTCACCCAAGGGGCTCACTTGGTTATAAAATGAGTGGGTCGTTACAACTTATACAGGACAAGTGTCAGGTCTGTGTAAAGCCCATAAGGAGGTAGTTTTGAAAAAGGAAATTTTGAGGCACTTCCACTCGTAACCAAATCTTGAGTTATATTTGACATTTTCTCGAATTTTGAGACAATAATGATGGTGTGATCATTTTTCCAATTTGGTGATTTTTGACATAGTTATTTTATGTTAAATTTACACTAAGGCGTAGAACCATAGGGAGACACCACTGCAAGTGGACCAGGGAAGGTGAAGGATAGAGGTCCGAAGATAAACATCCTTCAAGGTATGAAACACACTTCTTACGCAGGTTTTTACTCATTATTGATTAATTTAAAGGTTATCAGTACTTACATTTTTAATATTATTAATGGATTGGTTCACCATGAACTCGGGGACGTAGGAATTATGAACCCCGTAAACAATCAGTATTGTGCTCGATTTTATTTTAGTTTCTGATTATTTGCAATAATTTAAGTTCATAAAAATAATGTGGATGCAATGGTAATCAGTATTTGAAAACTTTGGAAAATCAATTAAAATCAAGAAACAATGAATTTTGGCTTTGATCAAACAATGAATGTTGAATAAAAAGGAATTTAAATTTCAGTTTGGAAACACATTCCTAAATCAGAATTTGATCAATTTTTGGAGTATAAAAGACTTCAAGTTGATTAAAAATTAACAATCCTTGAAAACGTTTAAAAGTGGAAAAAATAAAACACTCGTTTTCGATAAATTACGGATGCCAAATGGGATTTTCTTGATAGGAAGGAACTAGGGACAATCTGGTTATCTCTCGCATCTTTGGTATTATTTAATGTTTCAAAGAAAATACTACAAAAGAACTGATGGATGAATCAATGAAGTTGTATTTGGTTCCTTTTCTGAAAGCCTTCGCTCTAATAAGATATTTATAATGAAAAAGTTGTTTAATATGAATATGTATGAGAATGGTTCGAGAGTAGATCATTAAATGATTTTAATACGGTTGTAAATATGCTAGCTTTTCTCAGTTACAATAGAATTTGATGAAGAAGTTAGGGCTTTATTAACTTTGTGATCTTTATCTCGAGTTAGAATAGCCTTGTAATGGCGGTAAGAAACTCGGTTCCCAACTAACTCAAAGTTGAAGTTTGAGGATGTTATAATGGTGATTCTAAGCGAGGAAATGTGAATAAAAATATCCGGGAATCTTCTACTTCAG
This sequence comes from Taxus wallichiana var. yunnanensis, assembly GCA_018340775.1. NCBI lineage: Eukaryota > Viridiplantae > Streptophyta > Pinopsida > Cupressales > Taxaceae > Taxus > Taxus wallichiana. The sequence goes on along the minus strand of CM031240.1, from coordinate 717,372,719 downwards.
GGAATGCTTTGAGAGTGGAAACTAGAGGGAGACAGAAGAATAGAAAGCTATGAAAAATCAAAGGATCAAGAAAGATCAAAATCCAAAAGCAAGATAGTATGTGTTAGGCCTTTGTGGAATTCTGGGCATACAAAGAAGGATTTTTCTGAGCTTTGGGAGAAGAAGAAACAATAGTAATATAGTAAGGAGGAAAATGTGGCAACGGGTAATATATGTTAGGATGCTGTTATTCTTTCTTTGCAGACTATTACTGAATCTTGGGTTTTAGATTTGGGGGCTTCTTTCCATGCTACTCCACATAGCCATTATTTTGTTATTTATGTTCAAGGATATTTTGGGCATGTTTTTCTTGGTGATGATGAGCCTTGCAACATTTTTGGAAAAGGTTATATTTTGGTTAAGATGAAGAATGAGAATACTTGGCTATTGAAGGATGTCAGCCATGTGGCTACATTAAGATGAAATTTTATATCGGGGGGGTGGGAAGTGATGGTTGTCTTATGATAATTACAATAGACTCTTGGAATGTTACCATGGGTCCTCTTGTTGTAAAAGAGGTAAGAAGGTTGGAACCTTGTATTTAACCACTTATATCACTAATGTTTATAATCTTGTGGATTTAGAGGTAGATACAACATTGTGGTGCTATAGACTCGGTCATATGAGCCATAAGGGCATGGAGATCATAAAGAAGGATTTTACAAGATGTAGAGAAATAAGTTTGGAGTTCTCGTGAGGACTTCATATATGTGAAAAAAATTGATTAATGTTTCTCAAGGTTGGACCTACAAATAAAGAGAGTAATTTAGAGTGGTGTATTCTAATGTGTGGGCGATGGCTCAGGTATCATCTCTTGGGGGTTCAATTTATTATGTTAATTTTATTGATGATTCAACAAGGAAATTATGGTTTTATTGTATTAGAAAAAAATCTGATGTATTTGACACTTTTGTTTAAGGGAAAGCCTTGGTAGAGAATGAAACAAGTCTTAAGCTAAAATGTCTCAGGTCAGAAAATGGAGGCGAGTATTGTAGACAATGAATTTGATGATTGTTGTTCTAAGAATGAATCCGTAGGTAAAAGATGGTTATAGGAACTCTACAAGAGAGTGGGTTGTCGAGATAGGATGAAAAAATTAATAATGGAATGTGCTAGGAGCATGAGGTTACATGCAAGATTGCCTCTTTCTTTTTGGGTAGAAGTGGTGAGCACAACTATGTACTTGACAAACATAGGAACCTCAAGTGATTTTGATGGAGGCATACCTCGGGAGGATTGGTATGATAAGAAAGTTAGTTCTTCATTTCTTAAAGTCTTTGGATGTGAGGTGTTTTTCCATATAGACAAGGATGATAGGACCAAGCTAGAGGCTAAATTAGAAAAAAATACTTTCATTGGTTATGGTGGAGACGAATTTGGATATAAATGTTTGAGTATTAAGGACAAGAAAATCATTTAATCTATGGATGTCATATTTAATTAGAAAGTCATGTATAAGCAATAGTTATAGGAAAATAGGGAAGAATCCACTAAAAAATATGTAGCAGTAGAGGATCTTCCAGATGGGAAAGTAACACACGAATTAGTTCAAGAACCTTCTCAATAGGAACTCAAAATCCTATTTTGAGGAGGTCTTCTAGGGTAAGAGGAGAACTCCGAACATTTTTCTCCTTCTCTTTATTATTTCTTACTAAATAACAAAGTGGAGATCCGGAGAACTTTGATGAAGAAATTCAGTTAATGTCGTGGAAGAAGTGTGATTAAGCCATGGATGAGGAACATGAGGCTCTCATGGAGAACCAAACATGGGATTTTGTGAAGTTACCCGAAGGAAAAAGAGCATTACAGAAAAAGTGGGTGTTTAGAGTCAAAGAGGAAGAAGGAGGAAAGAAATGATATAAGGCCCGATTGGTGGTCAAGGGGTTTGCATAGAAAATAGGTATATATTTTGATGAGATTTTTTCTCCTATAGTAAAAATGACTTCTGATTAGAACTGCTTCTGGAATAGTTGCAGTGAAGAAGACTTGCACTTAGAGCCGTTTAATGTAAAGACTTCATTTCTCCATGGTGATTTAGTGGAGGATCTATTTATGCAATCGAAGAAGGGCTATGAGGTCAAATGTAAAGAGGAGATGGTGTGAAAAAATGAAGAAGAGATTGTATGGCTTGAAAAAAGCTCCACGTCAATGGTATACAAAATTTGATAGATTCATGATGGAGAAAGGTTATATTAGTTTCCATTCTAACCATTGTGTGTATACAAATAAATTTGAGGATGGCAGATATATTATCCTATGTTTGTATGTGGATGTCATGTTGGTTGCACGTAAAAACATGTAGGAAATAAAAGTTCTCAAGAAGCAGCTAAGTGAATCCTTTTCTATGAAGGATTTGGGAGCAACCAAACAAATCCTTGGTATGAGGATATCTCACGATAGGAAATAATGGTAGCTTACTTTATCTCAAGAAGAGGACATTAAAAAGGTGTTGGAGACATTTAATATGCAGGATGCTAAACCAACTTGGAAATCCTTTGTGTGCCATTTCAAGTTATCAAAGGAGCAGTGTCCCAAAATAGAGAAAGAGAAAATCAGATATCTAAGATACCTTACTAATCAATGGTTGGTAGTTTTATGTATTCCATGGTGCGTACCACGATATTACCCATGTAGTGGGAGCGGTGAGTATATTTATGAGTGATCTAGGTAGAGATCATTGGGAGGCACTAAAGTGGATCCTTTAGTATTTGAGAGGGACCATGGGGATAGTTTTGTGTTACAGTGGATAAGACACCACTTTTAGTGGTTATGTAGATTTAAATATGGCTGGACATGTAGAGATGAGGGAGGAGGAGAATGACAAGTTATATTTACATTTTAGGTGGGATAACAGTGAGTTAGATTTCACGACTGCAGAAGATGGTGGCTTTATCGACCACAGAGGGCCGAGTATGTTCTTACCAACACACAGAAAGTAAATAATGATTTGGTTACATAAATTTCTTGAGGATTTTGGGCATAATTAGGAGGAAGGAAAGTTGCATAGTGATATTTAGAGTGCTTTATACACCTAGCTCGAACTCTTATTTCCACTCTAGCACAAAGCATATACAATTAAGGTATGATTTGATCAGAAAGCTTTGGAGGAAGAGAATTTGAAGCTCAAGAATATTCATACTAGTCATAATCTTGGAGACATGATGACCAAGGTGGTCACAAGAGGAAGAACTAAAGTTAGGTTAAAATTTGGTTGGTCTTCAAGGAAACTAGTGAAGGGTTAAGAAGCTTTCTTAGAGGAAAAATAGTCTCCAAGTGGGATATTATTAGGTTGTGGATCCTATTTGCATGTGTGAAATTGTTGAATATTGTACACTAAGAGTAATGTACACTTTCTATAGTTTTCTTGTCGGGGGGCCACAGTTTTAAGGGGTTTGGCCTTAAACGTTCCCAATATACCGAGAAACATGATTTTATGATATGGGCGGGATTTTTAACCCATAGGTTTATGGGATGGTTTTGTCCCATGGTTTTGATACCCATAATTTTGTAAAACTCGCTTACGTTATTTTCAACTTATGTGGTTTTGTGCATATGGTAGATATAATGTAACATTGCAGATGTGTATGCATTCGTGTGTGAATTCTCAGAGTTTGTTGAGCATAGCTCCAAACAGATCACGGGTATTGTATTGAAAGATCGGTGGCTTGTAATAAAATTTGAGCAAGTGATTCTTGGTGGACGTAGCTCCAATTGGGTGAACCACGTTAAATATTGTCTATTTGTGTTTTGTTATTTTTATTCTACACTTTTATTTCAGATCTATAATATTTTTTCACATTAGTTTCTACTATTCGATTCTATGAGGGATTTTTCCACATATATTATCCCTTATTTCCTAACACTCCAAACTACTCCATGTAAGTATCAATTCCTCGACCCGTAGGTTGATCAATTTTGTAAGGGGGTGCAGAAATTGATAACAAAGTTATTAATAAAACCTTGTCAAGTAGGTGCCTCGTAAATTTGGGGTTTGTTCTCCATGTGGATTTTGTGCTTCGCTAATTTTTTATGTTTTAATAGGACAATTGTCCAAATACAAATATCGGTGTAGTTTGTTCCCTTTAATGGTTTCCCATATATATATATATTTGTGTGTGTGTGTGTATGTTATCTATTGTTTTTGTTTGTGTGAATGTATCATTATGTGTATGATAAGATTACTATCTTTAATATTCATTTAATTTTTAAATTTAATTGATAGAAAATATTTAACCATTAAGTCACTCCTCTTAATGATTATTCTTCCAAGTTAGGTAGTTCTTAACATTCCTAATGGAGAAAACCAAGCTCACTTGAAGAAGAAGGTTATGAGGTATTTACATTATAAGTTAATAAAAAATTATATGGATAAGTTTTTTTATACTTGTATTTCCTTTTAATGATTAGAAGAGGATTTGATAGTTGTGATATAGGTGTTAAAGATCAAGTTATTCATGATTGTTTTTAGGTAAGTTGACACTATTGAGTGATCATGGTGTAGAGGTGTTCTTTAGCCATTATTCCCTAAGTTGGAGTGTATAATGCATATGGTGATGGTGTTTAGGTCATGGAATATCTATCTATAGGTTCTTTTTTTCGTGTTTTACATGCTCAAGGTGGTACAAGATTCATTATTTAAGACAAAATAATGTTGTATAGAACTGAGACCTAATAGGGTAGTATTTTTCTTAAGGTGATTTCATGATAGGAATGCATGTTGCGAAAGATAAACTGTTGAAATGTATGAGCCTCGAAGAGGTCATAGAAAACTAATTTGAAAGTTTTTAATGTGTTGGTGAAGGATATATGGGCCCAAAGAATATAAATTCTAGCATTATGGAAGAATATAATACATTAGGAATTCTTGAGTCCTAATAACGGAGTATGAGCCAAATTATATAGTGAATGACCTAAAATAGATTAATGTCTTGATTTATTCATGTTTGTAATATTATCTAAGAGATTTTATATGGAAAACATAAGTGATTTTAGTTGTGTATGATGGAAAAAGTAGGTAAACGATCATGATTCATGTATATATATGTAAGGCATTGTTTCACATATGGTTTGGTGAAATCCACACATGATAATGATAAAATACAACCACTCTTATGTAGCCCATACCTTAGGCTATATTTTCACCTATATAGAGGGACTAATCCTTATCATATATGATCCCTGGGAGAACATTGCAATTATGGAATAAATACCCATTTTGGGAGTCTAACCGGTGTTACTTTGATACCAAATGTAACGAATAGTTACACCAAATCCTCAAGGAATTAGTGATATCCACATATGATGATCATAACACATCTTGAAATAATTTAATGATTGGATGGAAAAAATTAATGGGATATTGAGAGACCTATAGGGGATTGATAATAAATATACTATTATTTTACCTTATTCTCAAATTACATAACTTCATCATCAACATGGGAGGTTGATCCAAAACCAGCTCTTTGATATGTAGTTACAAGAATTCATCTCCACTCGCACTATTGATTTTGCATAAGTAGATATGGATTAGAAAACATACACTATTATTGCACTGGTAAATTATGTAAAATTTTATTCACAATAGATTCCCAGTTATAATTCAGGGTGTACCTAATCTAATAAGACCTTCTATTTTGGAATTGGGGTATATTGAGGTTGAATTCAAAACATTCTTTACTGATCCTTAATGCAACAAAACATAGTCCACATAATAAACTATAAGTGGAAGCTCTAAGTAGAGCTTGAAAGAGGTGTATTCGTTATAAAAAAATAAGCCCATGCTCATTTTTTGATAACTTAACTTATTTTCATCCTTCCTTGTGCTTCATCTCAAATTTCATAGAGTTTGAACTCAAAATTTTCTAGGTATTACTTCATCAGATAGGATTTTTTTCCCCTTTCTAGAAAGGTAAAGAAGTCCTCTTAACTCCTTGTATTTTTTGAGTTATGACTCGGCTTAGAGTTTGCAGGAAAATTTTCCTAAAGTGGGCAGGTGGGCCTAATGGAGAAAATTTTCCAAAGATATTTGGTAGATTAGCGGGGATGTAGGGAGGTTTTTGACACTTAGCCGTTTTTTGATTAAAACTCAAGTTCATTTTCCACCCAATGGGCCCACGAAGGAAAATTTTTGGCTCCTAACCAATAAGAGACTGACACATCATCAAAAAGGGTGGTAGAGGTCGGAAGGAAGTTAGGAATTTCACCCTTTCTTTTTCCAAAAATTTTAAGGGTAGGAATTCGACTACATCCCCCATCCAATCAAAAGGTGACACGTGTCCCGAGATTTACAGACTGCGGAGAAATTTTTGGACTTAGACATTTTTGGGAAAAATTCTAAAGTCAAATTTTGGCCCGAATGCCCACAAGGAAAAGAAACATTTAAGGCCCGTAGCCAATCATGGGACACCACGTGTCCAAATGGAGCGGCGGGTGATGGAAGAAATTTAAAATTTTTGCCTTTTTTGCCAAAATTTCTCAAAGGCAAAAATGGAGGCAAATCCTCACGAACCAATGAAAATGCACCATGTTTCCACATCCAGAGAGTTTTGGGAAAAATTTCAAAAATTGCAAAAAAGGAGAAAAATGTTATTTTTGGACTTGTCAACCAATGAAATGATGCCATGTGTCCAGAGTGAGCGGACGGGCGTTGGAAATAATTCAAGTTTTTAGCCTTTTTGGTCAAAATTTTCTAAAGGAAAATTTTGAAACACATCCCCGCCAATGAATCATTAGGCACCACGCGGCCACTCATCGACGCAAAGCAGGTGGCAACAAAAGGATTTTAGATTTTTTTTCAAAATTGCAAAAAACACAAAAGACAAGAAATGAGCCACATTTCCACATCCAATCAGAGTTCGCAACGTGTCCTTCTAGAGTAACATGTCATCAAATCTTCAACAGATCATCGAACCTAGGAAATTTTTAGACTTCATCCCAGCAGAGGTAAAATGTTTGTTTTGGCTCCCCATCATATCAAAAGGTAACACATGTCCTCGGAGCTACGGGCTGTGCAAGAATTTTTGGAAACTTTTAAAAAATTGCAAAAAAGAGGGAAAAGCTAGATTTTGGCCAGCCGCCCAACTTTTGACTTGAAATTGCCCTGTTTCACCTAAAAATTTACAGAGGGCATATCTTTCGATTCCAAGATCGGATTTGGATGAAATTAGATTTTTGGAAAGATCTCACTCCCCCCATGCATTGAAGGCATAAAAATATCATGTTTTCTAGATTTCAATGGAGAAAACGTGAGATATATATTTCACTCTTTGAATGCAATATCAGATCGCTTTGAACAAATCTTTTTTTTCTCATCCGACATTGTTTTACTTCTCCAACACGCCAAAGATGGATAATCCACTTGATTTGATGGGGAAAAACCCTAGAATTTCTTCTCACACCTTGAATGTGAGATCAAATCACTTCGAAGACATCATTTTTTATCCATTTACCATTTTTTCTTCTCCAGCATGCAAGTGAAAAAAGGAAAGATCAATTTAATGGTTTCTAGGCCGATTTGACAGAGATTAATGGCGGGTGGTTGAATCCAAGGATTAGATTTGCTTGTTCCTTTCTCTTTTCTCTCTCTTGCTTCAGTCTTCTAAATGAGTAGGATTCATTTTTGTAAAGGTTTGGACGTTTGTGCTGCATATCTCCCCTTTCTTTTGTTCTTCAAAGTTTGTGGAGTTTTCAAACCTCCCATAGATCTATAGATGTAAATTCATGGCTCTTGGCCATTGTAATGCTTTGTATCAACTTTGTGAAGCAATAAAATAAGTCTGTGGGTGATTTCCAGCCCCTTTCTTACTTTCATTGCATTCATTTTGATCTTTTCATTTACAAATATTGTTATTTGTGCATCTAAGTTGCATTATTTCGTATTTCTATGGTCCGTGTTTAACAATAGAGTGGAAATTCATCATTCCTCGGTGCATCACCTCCATTAGCTTATATTTTAATTATTTCTACTTTTTTCTTCTTCACCTTGGTCCCTTGGAAATATTTAGGATAGATCCTCTCTCCCGCAAGATGAAAGCATGCACCAATGAGGGGATAGAACTAACCTTTAATCTAGAGAGTCTTTCCATTTTTCAAGTCCCACACTTGGGGAAAGGATTCAATGTTGTGCAAATCACACCAAATAAGCTCGCTTAGAAAATCAAATCCATAACTCATTTGGGGTGTTGTGATTCTACACTAAAAGTTTTGGCATGACCTTGTGGGAGCTTAGAGGTCTTCATCTTCATTGCAAAAAATTTTATGTGCATTTGTTGCAAGTTTATTACTTAAAAGAGCCCTGCTTGCATAACGCCTAGTGACTCCAAAGGATAAGATCAACTTGTTTCAGCAGCCCAAGCTTGAAGATTCATGAGAAGGATCCAAACAAGGTCAAGAACAAGAGAAGAAGGATTGTTTTCTATCTCCACTTGTCCCCAGAAAGAAGAGAGAGAGGAAGAAGGATTCAAAGATCTCCATCTCCACCAAATAGAACTCTATCAACTCCTCCACCTGGTAGACCTTTCATCCAATCAACAAGAGTTCTAAGACCAATCAGAATGGCATAACCAAATCCTTATGTCAACTTTACTAGCAACAACCCACTTCCTTTCCATGCATAAAATCCAATACCAGTTGTAGCATTAAAGAGCATTCCATTTTTTACTGGAGATAATTAAACCATTTCTAGTGACCATGTCCAGGACATTGCAAATGTATGCACAATTCATGAGATTTCTTAAATGGATATTGTTGTCAAATTGTTGGCATCCTCCTTCAAAGGAAAATCCTTGCAAAATGGTTTAGAAGTCCATAACATGTGATCTATCACAAGTTGGGACAATCTATGCATAGCCCTCCATGACCAATTTAGAGAAAATGGGGATAACTTGTCCCTATTGGAGTAGCTGACAACTATCAAGAGGGCTCCTAATGAGCAGCTAACTGACTTCAACTTCAGATTTCAAATAACTTGGGAAAGGATCCCATTGGAAATGATACCAGTAGTATAAGGTGCTTTCCTTTACTTTCTCAAAGCTTTAAATTCTGATATTGCAATGTTGATTCAATCCATGGGAGGTGTAACCTTGCTGCTGACCTCATAGTATTCCATTAGGGATGAGAATTGTTTAATACAAGCTGGTAAACTTGCACCTAGACCACCCATGCCTCTATATCAAAAATTAGGAATCCCAAGTACTAGCTAAGCACCTACTTTAGCTCCCATTCCCACTCCCAAAAATCAGAGTTTGAATGAAACCTCCACTTCATCTTCTAGTGCCTCAAATGAGCTACAAGAGGTCATGAAACAATTGCAAAATTTGGGTAATGAGTTGGTTACACTTAAGAGGAAGCAAGATCAAAGTTTTAGGCCTTCTTATCAGCCTCAAGCTCAACCCAATAGACCACCATTTCAGCCTAATAGGCCACCCTTCCAAGCTACAAATCAGAATCAAGTTAGGCCTCCTACCAATAGACCTTTCCAGCCCTATAATCCTAATCTCTCATCTACATCAAGAGCCCACAGTGCTAGTACAAAACAACATGGCTCAAGAATATGATTGGTGTTTCCCATGTAATGAACCTCACAACCAATATATGTGCTTCAATGGTGCTTTGAACCAATCTTTGATGGTGACAACAACCTGGCATAGAAAGTGAAGAAATTCAAGAAAGCTGATCAAGAACAAGGAACATCTCAAAGAAGGGGCAGCTCCAAGTGAGACTACACTCAGTGAATTGGTAGGTGAATATTTCTATGGGATGAATCAAATGCCTCCTCAAAATGTAGCTAATAATACAAAGTTAAAGGAGAGGAACATTGGAGAGGTAAAAAAACCAAACTCAATTGATTGAAAACCATCCATCACACCACAAGGTGTCAGGTAACGAAAAAATACAGCTCCAAATGTGCAAGGGCAGCCCAAGCCAACTTCTAGACCAGCCCAAATACCAACTGTTGCAGCTCATGTGCAAGAAAAGAATGTGCAAGAAAAAGGACAACAAAGAGATGGTTCATCACCATTTAATATCATTGAACAAATGAATAAGACCAATGTGAACATATCCATGTGGGAATCACTTTCCATTCTAGGATAAAGGGATCTCTTGCAAGCTACCATGAAGAATTGGTCAACCTCAAATCAGCCACCTCATATGCAAGAGAAGGTACTCACCAATTAAACTAAGCCT